>PVJD01009773.1:0-59499 GCA_004026545.1 Mormoops blainvillei
GCTCAGCCCACGCGGCCTTGGAGCCACTTGAAGGTGCAGCCCCGAGAGACACTCTGTGGGGCAGCGTCGGCGACCCTAGTGCCACAAAGGAACTTTGGGATTCCGGCCAAGCGCAGGACCCAGACGGGCCTGGGCGGCAAGTTCCCCGGCTCATTCGGACCTGCGCGCAGTGGAGCCCCGGAGGACGCGAGCGTTGGTTTCAGGGGGTGGAGCGGCCTGGACACAGGTGAGCAAATGCGCGAGGACCGGGCTCCGCGTGGCTTCCAGGGGGTGGGTTACCAAGGGGGAAATGATCCCTCATGGTGACGAAGGGAGTTCACAGCACGGGCAGGGTCTGCGCTGGACAGGTGAGTCGTGTTAGGGTCGGGGCTGGTGGGTCATCGCGCCTGGTGCCCTTGTCTGCCGTGCTGTCCCTCTGTCTGGCTGCGCAAAGGTGTGGCGCGGAAGACCGCTGTTGCTTTCTGCGCCGGGAGCCGAAGCACAATTGAGCCGTGGGTGTTACCGCTGGTTTGACCGAGCCCCTGCCTCTGTGGTGGGCAGACGCCTGGCTTTGCTCCTGAGGTAACTGGCTGCCACCTGAACCTCATTGTGCTGAGGGCTTCACGATGAAGAGAGAGGGCGTGCGAGGGAGGAGGAGGCAGGGCGTCAGGGCTCTGGGGACGCCAGCTTGAACCAAAAGGAAGGAAGAGATGAAAGGTCAGGTTAAGGAAATGAAGTTTCTGTGCCGTTACACAGTGAGTCCCTACCTGCCCTCCATGTGTGCGAATTTCACCTCAATCCCCAGGTTTTGAACCAACAAATTGGCCCCTTCCAGAATCAAAATTCAAATGTTCCTGTTCTTACATTATTCTTTAAAAGGAGCTGTGCGCTTTCTGAAATACCTATTTACAAAATGCAGCTGATGTCACATTTATAATTACAGGTGGGAAATCACATTTATAATTACAGGTGAGAGATGCGTTTTTGGCCTCACTTTCATGTTTTGGTACTTTAGAGCAGGAATTCATAAGAACTCAATTATATGTTGGAATTTACTTCTAGCAATTCTTAATAGATTGAGTAAAATACATTAGGAAGAAAACAATGAAGACCATACCTTAAATAATCATTTAAAATTGTAATATATCGAACAGATAACTGTATTATTATTGATAATTGTGGAGGTATAACACTGTCCCGCATTTTCATATCCGATTTAAAATGTTTACACATTTCCTAAATCATTCCAGTAGCTAAATTTGCTGGTGTCCTGCTATGGAGTTTTAATTTGAGGTCTTTTTAATACATGAATTTACAGATGTCGGTTTCCCTCTAAGCCCTCATTGTGTGCATCCCAAGGTGTTGGTGTGCGTGTGTTCCTCTTTCATTTCAAAAGTAGTTTCTAATTTTTTCCTGTGATTTCTTTATTGACCCATTGGTTGTTTAGGCACGTGTATGTCATTTCCACATAGTTTTAATTTTTTTTTATTCTTGTTATTGAATTCTCATTCCATCACGGAGTAAGGATACACATGGTGTTGTTTCCATTCTTTTAAGTAAATCGAAACTCATTTTATGGCCTCAGGTTTGGTCTCTTCTGGGTCGCATCCCATGTGCGCTAGCGAGCAATCTTTATTCTGTTTGGAGGTGGACTGTTTTAGTGATGTCCATTCCAGTTTACAGTTCCGGTTCCCAGAGTTGTCAAGATCTTCTCTTTCTTTGCTGACCTTCTGCTTCGTTGTCCAATTGACTATTGAAAATGGAATATTGGAATCAACTATTGAGTTATCTATCTCCCTCAATTCTTCCATTTATTTTTGTCTTTCTCTCAATTTGTACTTCATATATTTAAGGGCTTTGTTTTTATGTGCATATATTTTTGTAATCATTTTATTTTCCTGATGGACCGTTATTGTTTTTAAGAATCTTCTTTATTTCTAAAAACTTTTTTGCTTTAAATCTACTTTGTTTGATGACTGTATAGTCTTTCCAGCTTTCTGAAGGTTGCTGTTTGCATAATATATATTTTCATCTTTTTATTTTCCATCTGTCGGTATATTGAATTTAGAGTGTGTCTCCTGTAGACAGAGTGTAGTAGGATCTTCGTGGGTTTGTTTTTTTTAATATATGGGCTAATAATCTCTGCCTTTTAGTTGGGTAGATTAACAATTTATGTACATTTAAGGATTTTATTTATATAGTTGTATTTAAGTCTGCCATTTTATTTTTTCTTTTTCTATTTCGTGTCTTTTTTATTTTCTTTTACTTTTGCTGCTCTCTTTTGCTTTAAATGAATATTTTTAGTATACCATTTTAATCCCTTTAAAGATTTTTTAACTATATTAATCATATGTGTTTTCTGATGGTGATTCTTGGGCTTTCCCTATACATTTTAACTTATCTCATCTACTGCAGATAGAAGTAGCTTAATTCCAGTGACATAGAACCAGTTCTCACGTGCGACTTTATCACCCTGCCCACCTTTTGTGCTATTTTCATTATACCTGGTACATTTTATATGTTATATGTCATAAACCAAAAATACTGTGTTGGAAATATGACCTTATATAATTCTATGTCTTTTAAAGAAGAGGATATCAGAAAGAAGAACAAGTGTATCTAGAGCTTGGTGTATGAAGCTTATTTCCCATGCCTGGTCCTCTGCCGTTGTCTCCGAGGATTTGGGCTGCCGTCCCCGGCTCTGGTGCAGCCTCGCTCTTCCCCGCTGCCCCTCCGCTCCTGCTGCCAACTATATTTCTTTTCTGTATGTTACAGGCAGTACAATAAAATTATATACTTACTTTTTAAAAATTTAATTTCTGTATAAATCAGGTACAGGGAGATATAAGACATACACAGTTGCACTGTCATTATATTTACGCGATTACTTGAAGGGGCCTCTGTGTGCATGCATGTGTTCAAATTACTGTCGGAGTCGTTGGCTTTCAGCCTAAAGAACATCCTTCTGCATTTCCTGTAAGGCTGTGCCCAAGCGACGGGTCCTCTCTCGGCGTTAGCGTGTGTGGAAATGTCTTTCCTTTGCCTTTGTTTCTGGAGGATAATTGTTCTGGATATAAGACTCAGGAGTGACAGGTTTTCTTCCCTGAGCACTTTCAATATGTCATCCTGCGACCTTTTGGCTTCCTTGTTTCTGATCATAGATCAGCTGCAAAATAGTGAGGGTGTTTCTCTTGTTCCTTTCAAGATTTTCCTTTGCCTTTGTCTTAACATTTAATGTCATTTAGACCCCAGGAGGGCCCTCCTTCGTCCCTCTCCAGGGCTCTCTCTCAGACTGGCCTTTGCAGATTGGGAACTGGCAGGGACATAGGCTCCAACGGGGGCCTGTGCAGTGGGGGCTGCCCCTCGGGAGCAGTGCGGGGGGTGGGGGCACGGACTGAGGAGGCGCGAGTCTCTGCTGCTGGGCCTGGGGCAGGGCTGTTGCGGGGGGAGCGGATGTTCACCTCCTCTGGCCTGGAGCAGAGCTGTGCAAGATCAAGTTGGGACCAATGAGAAGGGCTGGCGGCCTGTCCCTTCAGGAGAGGTGATGGCCTTTGGGGGCCGGAGGGAGAGGAAGTCTCATCTTCTTGAACACCTGTGCCCAGAGCTGAGCTCTGTCCCCGCTGCAATGGTGGTGGCACAAGGGGGTCACGACTCAAATGCCATAGACTCTCACTATCTTTAGAGATTAAATATTAACATATTTAATCTTCAAGATTTACTATATTGTCTTGATTAAATATTTCTTCCTGTGCTGCATTTTCTTAGGCTAATTTTCAGACACTTTGGCTGGCTCTTTGTAAATAGTTGTCACTACTTAGGCTGATGTCCCTGGAGAAACGTTCTGTGGTCCCTCATGTGGCTAGTGAGGTCCTTGCACCCCTCACACCGCTATTGACGTGAACTTGAAAGACTTCTGACCCTGGGAAAAGCATGGCACCCAAAACGAGTTAGTAGGGAACGGTCCCTGACAGAGAAGATGGTCTCGGTCAGACAGGGAGGGCGAGATAACGAGAGAACTGAAGGCTCCTCGGGAACCCCGGTGTCATGCCAGGGAAGTTGGAGGTCGTGTCCATGAAAGTTGTGACTTTTCTCTTGGCCCTCGACCTGCTAACTATTCTCAGCGGGGGCTAAGGAAGCAGAGCTATAAGAGTTGGTGTCAGAATTCCATTTTGATATTCTCAGTTCAGGGCAGAAAGGCATGCGCCGTCGCTCCCGCAGATGAACGCATATGTGCCTGTACGCCTCCACTGGGTATAACGTATATCTGCTGATGATCAATGTGTTAGATTACTGTCTAGCTTTGCTAAATATTATAAACGCTATAAATCTCTGCTAATTTAAATGTTTTTAAAGAGTTCTTATTTCTATTTTTATAGACCCCTGTCTTTTAATATGATTTCACGCTACTTTGTAAAAAAGCGTGGTTGCATACACTTACCCCTTCAAGTTACCGAGTTATGGATCCGTCTCAGCAGCAGCAGGGCAGAGTAGACTGAGACGGTTTACCTGAGCCCCAGGTCCGCCTGAGAAACCCAGACCAAGCGCTTGCACCGGACACGCTCCGTTGGGTGCCAGGTGCCCGCAGGGCCCCCAGGTCGAGCGGTCTGCCTCTGCACGCGACACCACGCGCTGGGGGCGCCGGGAGCCTAACGACCGGTTCCTCCGCCCTGATGAATCACTCCTCGTTATTTCCGAAGTTTATTTCGCTGTGAGTAACTGAGATTGATGAGCTCCGCGATCAGCCATCTGTTCTCACTTGCCGTTATCACAGCAGCCGGAATTACTCGGAACATTTTTCAAGCCACTTCACAATATTCCTGTGTTAGCCTGTATTCCAAGTTGCATACCATCTGAAATCACGTAGGTTTCCTGTGTTTCTTCAATGAAACATCACTAAAGAACAGTAACAACTACCATATTTATTGTGTAAATATGCCTCATCAAATATTTGGAAAATATTACAGTTGATTCTGTGATCAGTCAACCATTAATTTTTTACTCAATGGGTTTAGAGAAGTTAGGGGGCACTATGACATGGTCTTTGAGTATAACATATGATATATAAAACGTTGATAAATTAAATAGATAAATACTTATGTATGTAGATTGATTGATCAATCTATCTGTTCGCTGTAACAAGTCACCACAACTTTAGTGGCCTTTTCCGACTTCTGGAGCCACCTGCGTCCCTTGACTCGCCGCCCGTTCTGCCACCTGGGAGGCCAGCCGTGGTGGGCGGAGCCTCTTTCTTGCTGCTGTAGTTCTGGTTCCCAGTAACTGGGACAGATTATTTGCTTTCTAATGACATGTGATGGGCTGTGCCCACCAGGAGCATCCGTGAATGTGTATCCACCTCTGACCGTTTAGGCTTCAGTAGATCGCAAACCCCTGCGCCATGTAAGTTCACATATTCCACAGTTCTTAGGGTCAGCGTGAGTATCTTTGGGGGCCATTACTTTTTATGACCGTTCATGGAATATGAGACCTAGCTAACAATATCCAAAGTCATTTGATTCAAAATTTGAAAAACCACAAATGCTTTCTTTAGGCTTAACTTGAGTCATATAATCAATGTTTTCAATTTAATATTGAGTAAGCATAAATGTTCGGCAACGGCTGTAAAAGGAAATGTTTATAAATTTGTCTTTGTTACAGTTGAGGATTTTGATCACCAAAAAGCATTATGTGACTGAAAAGGCAAGTTAGGGCTCATAATTGGGTTATAAAAGATGCCACTACAAATCAATAATAAGTGGTTAGAGAACTCAGAAGAAAAAAAATCAATCACTCACTCACTTCACAAAGAATAAACACAAAATTCCTGTAAGCTTCTGTAGTGGTTTTCAATATGGATAGTCACAAGGAAAATGCAAATTAAAATCTCAATACTATACACCTAGCATGGACATAAAATATAAAAAGAAAAGACAGTGCTGATTTTGATTAAAATGTGGAATGACTGGGACTTTGACATACTGCTTTCTGAAAGTGGCAGCTGGTGGAACCACTGTGGAAAACTGTGCAGCAGTTTATACAACCCTGAACGTGCGCCTTCCTTCCGATGCATCCGTCCGTCTCCAAGCTGTGTGTCTAGTGGAAAAAAGCACCGATGTCCACAAAAGACATGGAAAGAAGGGTTGTAATTTACTTTTAAGAGTCATTTATAATAGCCTCAAAGGTGGGCCACCAAATCGCCGTCGACACTGAGATAAACGAATTGTGATATGTTTATGCCGCGGGTCGATCCGCATAAACGTAGAAGAGCATCAAGGCCAACGCAAACAGTATTTGTTGTGGGGCCGCACCTATAGGAAGCTCAGAAACAAGCGTCCATCTCTGCTGACAGAAGCCAGAACTGCAGCCGCTTCTGCAGGTGGTCTACAGACTGGAGTGTGGCGAGAGAGAAACTCCAGTGGAGCTGAAAATGTCACGTGTCTGGATCCGGGTGGTGGTCACGTATAGGAGATTACGTGTGAAACCATTCCGAACTCCCGTGCGTGTAACGTCAGTGCGTTTTACTTCCGGCACACAATATTGCAACTAAAAATAAAAAGAATCACTTGAGGTGGTATTTCTTCGTTTAATGCTAATGTCAGTGCTACCGCAGAGATAACACTTAATAACCTCCATATCGGTCGTAACAGACTAGATTTGCTCTTTCTTGGGCTCACATGGACTCCAGCTCCAACAGCAAAGACCTGGCCCCGCCCTCTGCCCCCTGTCCCCTGCCCTCTGTGTGAGAGTTGTTTAATTTCCAGATATAGCATCCAGGACGGCGGGGGTCCGGCTGTTACCAGCCCCTCCACTGTATCGGCCAGACGACAGGGTTGATGTGTGAGATGCCTTTGCACTTGCAGACTCTTTCCCTCCCAGGGACCTGGGTCAGCAATTTTGCCTCCCTCCCTCTGCAGTGCAGGGATCACACCCAGGATCAACAGAGTGAAACTGTCCCTCTCATTGTGCAGCCCACCCTGCTATGCCTTGACCTACAAAATGATTTCTTGTACTTTGTACACACTAGTGTTCACTCTGTGGGCTGTAAAATTCTATGGCGGTCGACGCGTACTTAATGTCATGTGGCCACAATGACAGGATCATGTAGGACAGTTTCCAGTTTCGTAAAGATCCCCTGTAGTTATCTAGGTGACCCTACCTCCCCCTTGAACTCCTGGCAGCCACTCAGCTGCTCTTGTTTCTGTAGCCTGGTCTTTTCTAGAATGTCATAGCAATAGAGTCACACAGTGCATAGCCTTTCGGGACGGGCTTGGTTTCCTAAGCCACGCCCATTAAAGACCCCCGTCCTTTCGCGCCGCTTGCCGGCTCATTCCTTTGTGCTGCTGGGCACCAGCCCCCTGCGAGGGTGCGCCTGGCTTCTGTCGCTGCTGCCGCCGCTGTTGTCGATGTTTGCTCTTTCGTTCAATCCCCTTACTTACCGAAGGCATCTTGGTTTCTTCCCGTTTGGGTGATTTTGGAGAAAGCTACTATAAACACGCACATGGACTATTGTGTGTGTTGACATAAGTTTTCAATTCTGCGAGTAGATACCTAGAAATCCAGTTAATGGGTCATATGTTGAGACCGTGCTTAGCTTTGTAAGAAGCTACGAATTGTCTGTCGGTGTTGCTGCCCGTTTTGCCTCCCCGCGAGCAGGGACCGAGAGCCCCCCTCGCCCCGCCTCCTTGCCTGCCCTCAGAGTGCGGTTTCGTCTGGTTCTGTTTCGGTTTATAGCCGTTTTAATAGGGAACTAGACATATCCCATTGTTGTTTTAATTTCGAACCACCGAATTAAAATTATGTTGGTATATTTTATATGCTTATTTACCATTTTCATGTGTTCTTTTTGAGTGTCTGCTCCTATTTTTCTCCCATTTTTAATTGGATTGTTTGTTGTCTTATTATGGAGTTTTAAGTATTCATCATACATTTCAGATGCAAGTTGATTAAAACCTGTGCATTTTGCAATATTTTCTTCCAGTCTATGTCCAACCCTTTGTTTTTCCTATGAACATAGCTTCCATATTTTCTAACTCTGTTTTTACAGAGACTTGTACATGAAAGTACCTTGTGGAGAACATTTTTTGTTCTTTTGCTTGGTGTTCTTTGGATTCTGAAAACTGAATTTTATTGCTTATGGAACTTTTATGTGTATTCTCTCACCCTTTAAAATTACCTCCTTTCTATTTTATCAGCTTTATATTTCTGATCATGAAACTTCTATTATTCAATTACTGTAACTTCTTAGAGTAATCCTCCAAGTTTCTAATCTTTTCACTCCTTCTATTCTATTTGGTTGAATCTCATCTCCCAAAGCATCTATCCTCTTTGCATACACACACCACCTTCTTCGTGTGAATGCACCACCTGCTTTTTTTATTCTGAGACTATCGTTGAGTGTCATTTTTACTCTGCTGTATACATAATCCCTTTGCGCCTACTTTCCTTCAACTGTGTCTCAGCTTCTCATAGTTGGTTGATGTTTAGATCAAGTACACAATTGTCTTAATTACCTTGGAAAGGATGTGAAATATTTATTTGAAACTCCGTATTTTGAGCTTTCAAAAAGAAACTTGATGACTTGAATCAAAAAGACAAAAATACTCCCATTTTTTTCATAGCTTTTCCTGTGGCTGTGATTGGCAGTCTGATTTCATCTCCTAGATGCCACTGGGGAATCTCGTTTGTTTGTTTCAGGATGACCTTTACTTAGCTTTTGTCTATTTTATTTATGTTTTTGATCAGTACGCCACCTTTATCATGTGATTTGTGTAAACTATTTAGCTTGCCTTTTAATACGCTAAAAATCATTTCCTTTCTGGTCAACAAGGTAGCTAATCAGCTTTAAAAAGTGTGTATGCAGTTGAGGAGGAAGAGAAGGAAGAGGAACAAAGGGAAAAGAGGGAGATGAGTAGAAGAAGAAATTAACAGGGAGGAAGGAATGTAAGGAGAACCCGTGGTTATGGAGAGAAGCACTTTCTGTGGGAAGTGGTCAGCCCTTCATATGGACCAGTTACGGTTAGTATGTAACTATCCACAATGCACTCAGCATCTCAAAACTTGAGTAAGAAATGACCAATGCTGTTGCATTATTGTATAAATATGATAAAAAAGAGACTTTCAATTAAATCTTAAATGACCGTTTCTTTGGGACTTTTCATTTCCACATTCTGAATTTTTCATTTTTTAAGAGATGAACACCATTTTTCATTAGTTAAATCTATTTTTTTATCTCTTTGTGGGTGGAATTATTGAAACATCGCCAAGCCAGGCAGTATTTTAAAATGCGCAATAGCTGGTGCATTTGGGAAATTTATAGATTTAGAAAAATAATTCAGACAAGGAGCTGACTACAAATACCCACTTAGTGAACAGGATGCTATTTTGCAATGTTGTAATATCTATATTTTTAACAATAGAAGATGTTCTATTAGTCCTGATTATTGTGTTCTAGTCAAAATTTTCACCACCTTTTACCGGGAATTAAGATGCAAAGATTAGTACAAGAAGCCTGTATTAACCTGAAAAGCCCATTCAGATTGGAGGCAGCCTCGGTCACCTGTACCTTTGGACCGATCCAGTGCGGCCTAAAGGAACGGATTTCTTTCATGGGGCTGCGTTCGGGCAGTTACCGTCATAGCGTAAGCGAGAGAGAGTTTCAGACCTTCTTGGAATTACGCCATGTGCACATCAACTCGTTCGTTTCATATAATCCTACAGTGAGACGAGTCCGTCATTTTTAATCTGTGAAAATTATCTACCCAAAAAAACTGTTTTGAATTATTCTGGAACTGAGAAAAATGTCTAAAAGGAGAAAGCATAAAGAAACCAATCCAACTTCAGAAAGAAAAGTAAATTATTAGGAGTTTGCAGAAGCAAAACAGAATTTTTAAGTATTATTTTTTAAGTTTGCCCAAAGCAATAAAATATTATATAATAGTTCTTTTTAAGTGAGGGGATTACCATTGAAATTCAATTTTTAAGTGATTATGTTACAATATTAATGGAAGCATGATAATTTATACTAACTCGGGCAGAAACAATAGTAAGATAGTAAACCAGAGATAGTAGCAATAATATACAGGGTCTCTTTTTCAGAGCTCTGTACAGCCAAATTAAACCTTGGATGGAGCTTGATGTTCCATTTGATTCTATAATTATTGACTTGGCCGTGAGCTTACTTTTTATTGAAGACGGTTATGAACGACAGTCCAGCTGTTGCTGGCAGGTAGAAGGGCTGCAAATTAAGCAATAGTTTCAATTCCTGTTGGAGGCTCTCTGAGTGAATGAGGTGAAACAGGAAGTTGTTGGCTTTTTGTGGCTGACTGTAGAAATTTGGCCATGTGCACGCAACCGTTAATGTCCGTAGTCGAACACCACTAATTAAAAGTTATAAAACGAGTGCGCTGCTTCACAACTGAAGATACCAGGTACTCATATTTGTCTTCCTTTTTGTTCAAAAATCCGTATTTTAATTAGTGGAAAATTCTTAAAAATGAATGACTATTTTGTTCATGAGCTAGCTTTAAAAAATTGTTTGCTTAATTGGTATAAACTAGGAATTACATTAATATTGTACATGTTTACAAAAAAGTATGTGCCTGCAACCTAGCATTTCCTACATTAATACGCTTATCTTTTCTGTAACATGGAGTGAAATTTAAACCTTGCTAGAGGAGAAGAGATTAAATTATTAAATATAAGTGTACCCAATGAATATTTAACAGTTTAAGGTGTAAATTGGCTTATTTAAAACATTGAATATTATATTATTCTTTCAATCCTGAGGTTATTAATTTGTTATGAATCTATATATTTATATGCTAGAATTGGTAATGCTGTTGCTATAGCAGTAAAAATAAAATACCTTTCTGCCTACGTTATTGAAACAAAAATGAATTTTTCTCTACGAAAGTTAGATATTATCTGCAAGGAACTTGTGACTCGCAATGTAAATGCGTAGAAGGCAAAACAATTAGGAAATCGGCCACCCACCCACGCGACCATTACGGCGCACATCGCGGGACAATGGGTTTGACTCTCTCTTAAAATCTAGTGAGCCCCAAAGAGTGTGCCTCATCTATAAATGGCTTGGGTTTTAGGATATTCTGGACCAGAGAATGTGAGGCTGTTTTCACATTATGTCAAGACCATGTGGGGCTGAGTCGTGGTCTCCTGGTTCTCCCTCTAATAAGGCCTGTCATTCACTCGTCACATTCTCAGGAGGCGTCTGTTTCACTTTCGCTTTCCCCCGCCACGAGCCAGCTCCTAATTCCTGACAGAAGGCTCTGAAGACAGAAGCCTCCTGCACTTCTGTCTGTTTATGATCCTCATTTAAATGATGTATTCAGGACCTCGCGGGGGCGCGCCGGGAGCCTGGCGCCGCAGCCGGGCGGCTCAGCCGTGTGGGGGCCCCCGGCGCGCAGGCCTCCCAGCTGTTAGCATCAGCTTTGCCACGAGGCAGCTCCCCAAGCTGACAGCTGGGCAGAGGCACACTGCCTGCATAGTCACAGGCTGATTACCTCCGAAATGCCATTAATATCACTAAGTTTCAGGGACTCTCCCTCCAACTGAAAAGGTCAGTGTTTCTGTATGGAAGCAAAAAGTATGAAAATTACCTGGATGCTAATATATCTGCTACTGCCCTTTATCAGATGGAACAAACAAAAATAATGAAACTATAGTAAAATGTGTGATTCCCCCACCCCCAACCCCGAAAGTGTCAGCTGTACAAATGACCACGATTTGGCCTGGGAAATTGTCCAGTGGATACAGTGAAATTGCATAATGATAGCATGGGTCATGCTCCCAAATTTTAGACTTCAGAACCGCATAAGGGTTTTCACAAAATAATTTGGATTTAGAGACCGTTAAGATTTTTAATTGGTGTAAATCTTGTTTGCATACCAAAGTGTTTTTCATAAAAGAAAAAGCAAGAGGACGTTGTAGTTTATAACAACACACGTCCTCTGGTGAGGATCTCGCGGCAGGAGGGCCCGGGTTGCGCCTCGGGGAGGAGCCCCGACAGGGAAAGCTGGGAAGGGGCCCGGGGGTGGGGAGGGCTGAGCGCGAAGTGCACGTGGGAGCCTGGCGGGCCCGTTGGAGGGCAGGGAGCCACGGTCCTTCACAGCAAGCCCCTCCGGCCCCCGCTGTGGGCCGCCAACACAAGACAGCCCCAGACAAGAGTTTCCGCTGCGAAAACTCATTGCTGCCCTCGGGCGGTTGTATTCATCCCCACCTTCAGCAGCGCCTCTTCCCTGGGCTCCTAGGAAGGCTGCAATCTCGGGAATCACCTTCCCCCAGTTCTTCCAGATGTAGCATCTGCAGGCCCTGCAATCCTCACTGCCTTCGGTCGCTTGGCAAGGGTGGACACAGGTGGCACGGCCGTCCCTGGGAGACGCCCCCAGGTGGGCAGGGCCTGCAGCTGGAGGGCCAAGTCCACGTGCTCCTTGAAGATACGGTCCACTCACTCCCGTTTTCCCAGTAAAATTCCCCTCCAGTTTAACTCCTTCGTTTATTAATCTTCAGACCTCCTCAGACGTTCTCACGCTTTTTCTGCGAAGGGCTGGGTAGGCAACGCTTTGGGTTTCACGGGTCCTGCGGAGACTGCGCTGCAAACACAGCTCTGCCGTCTTAGTGTGTGCGAAAGCCACACAGCCAGCCGTGAGCGGTGAACGCAGCCGCCTCCCAGTCAAACTCCATTCACGGGCAGGTGCCAGGCTGCCCTCGTCCCGAGGGTCGCAGCTGCCACCCTGTGCTCCACTCCGTCATCAGCCTCAGGAGGAAAAGCGCTCGACTCCCCGCAGGGCTTCCCCCTTAACCTTCCTCATCCTCACACTTGCCCTGCCTAGTAAGCTACCAGAAAGTTGCCCCAAATTCTCAAAGTCTGCTCTGCCGTCCCCTCCAATGACGGCGCCGCCTGACCCCACGTGACACAGACGTCTGAGCGGAGGCTGGCGTCGGGGCGCCTTGCCTCACACTGCTGCCTCCGAACTGGGCATGCGTGATCTTTGCTAGAAATGAATCAGCTCGTGTGAAAGGGCTGTGTGTCATTCGAGCGTTCGCTCCTCTTGGTCTTTATGGTCGGCAAACCTGCAGACGGCTTACTCGTTTCTACCTAAGATTTAAACAACTTGTTCCCTGTCTTCTCTAACCCAGTACTGCCTGGTGTCACCACCTTAAGGGACAGGTCAGCCATCACCCTGAGCTCTCTCCGATTGACTGCCACTTTGTGGTTTTATCACTCTGTCCTCTTGGGCCATCGGAGAGGCAGAGAGTAGAGCGGTGGTTGGCAGGCCATGGGGAAGGAGAAAATGGGGAGGAATTGGATAAACAGCACCACGTTTCAGCGAGGCAACTGAATCACCTTGTAGTGACGGTAGTTAACGATACTGTATTGTATACTTAAAAGCTTAGTAGCTAGAGGGTGGGAAGAAACTTGAAGGTGATGAATGTGTTTATGGTGTAGATTGTGTGATGATTTCACAGGCCCATCCTTATATCCAAAATCAACAAGTTGTATACACTGAATACAGACAGTTTTATGTATCAATCACATTTCAATAAAGTGGTTAAAAATCTGTTGATACTAGGAATTTCTTTGAACCTTATGTAGTTGAAAAGTATTTAGATGCAAGATGTGGATACAAATTTTTTAAAGTTTTTGATCCATAAAAAAATAGAATGAATCAAAAATAGTAGTTATGGGACAATGCCACAAATCTCAGTAGAGAACACCAGTTCTCAAGTAAAACTGCATAGTTTATACTGCAAGGAACCTGACATTCTGCCAAGACTTCACAGGAAAATTTATGGAGGAACAGATTCTGTGAAATCATTAAATGCTTTGCATTCTGGGTGATGCTGCCGCCATATAGGATTTATTGTGTAAAATGATTTCGTAAGCTAATTAAACGAGCGGAGGTTCTGCCACGGAGTCTCTCTGCATATGTGCTGAAACACTTCCTCATGTTATGCTTGGCTGTCCTCCAGTCTCATCCAAGACCGAAAAACTAACTTTGGGTGAAATTACAATTGCCACCAAAATACTGGTTCCGTCAGAGATGAAAAATTTTACATATGTCTTGTGTAAAGTGAGGGAGAAGTGTTAGCTAGTTCACAAAAGCATAGAAACGTGCACTGTGTGTTTGGCATGATGTAGATAATATTTTATGGAAGGGAGCAGCCGTAAGTTGGCATTTGAATGATACTGTTTCTAAATTTTTCAACAGCTTTTTAGTTTGAACATACATAGCTTGATGTGATACTAAATTACAAAATGTAAGAAATGTGTTATAGCTGTATGGTAAATAAAGAGGAGAGAAAAGTGGATTGCCCAAATTATGAAGAGGGCTTTACGAAGCTCTCGGATGGGAGTAGCACTAGTACGTTCTCAGTGATAGAAAGCTAAATGAAAAAATGTAAGTATGTAATACCTACTGCTATATTTTCACATGTTATCCTGTATTGCATTCATGTCAGTATTTTTTCATATCAAATAATACCTTATCATTGATTTATATTGATCAAAAATTACATTTAAGAATACTCTCCATTTATAATAATTTACTCTGAGCTTATCCAGTACCTTATCAGCTGTAGAAACAGTGTTTCCCTGCAGGAAAGTATTAAGGTTCATGGCATAGATCCAACTGAAGCTTTTAATTTATTGCATCCATAAATGTAGCTTTAAATAATATCAGATAACTTCATTAAAGAATAAAAATATAATTATACTAGACAAATATATTACACAAAAATTCAGTAATATGGTTTGAGAAAACTACATGGTACCACGTTGGGATGGCCAAAAAGTTCATTTGGTTTTTTCGGTAAGATGGCTCTAGTATCGCTGAGTTGTCTTCAAGTTCATTCCAAACAGTTTTGTTAGATTGTGTTCAGAGACAGCTGTCCTATCAGTGTGTATTTAAAAAAACTTATCAACATCAATGAGTATTTGTGTAGCCATTTTAATATTGAAGATGGAAGAAAATAACGTAACACTTACTGGCATATTATGCTTTATTATTTCAAGCAAGGTAAAAACACAACTGAAACCCCAAAAGGTTTGTGCATTGTGTGGAGAAGGTGCTTTGACTGATCGAATGTGTCAAAACTGATTTGCAAAGTTTCGTGCTGGAGATTTCTCACTGGACAATGCCCCGTGGTCGGGGAGACCAGCTGAAATTGATAGCGATCCAATCAAGACGTTAATTGAGAACGTTCAATGTTATACCATGTGGGAGGGAGCCGACACACTCCAAATATCCAGATCAATAAAGTTATTGGTGAAGAGGAAGAATGTCCTTTTTATTTTATTTTTGGCCAACGCAATATATTATAGTTAAACTGTACCAGGAGTATTTTTTCTATCCATGATATAACTCAGACTTTACCTAATAAATATTAAAGTTATTTATAAACATTTTTTGTTATAAATAACATACAAACATAAGTGTACAAACATAAGTTACTTTTGTTTCTTAGAATGCATTTTAATGTTAAAATAGTTTAAATTCACACACATAATAAAGCAAATGTGTTAGTCTTCAAATAGGGATTTTAAAACTTTATTGAATGTAATTATATTTAGTAACAGTTTCACCAATGCAGTGTTTCAGTTTTTCTGTTAAATGATTTGAAAATTTTCTGTTTACTTATTCCATAGTTCACTTTTTTGTTACTAAAATTAACTAAGTCACATTTGGTGGAGACGGAACATGTTTTGTAGACTGCTGTATCCAGTCTTTAAATGGTATGGACTATAGCATAGGAACTTGCCAAGTAACTAGATGTCTCAGTTTACTAGAGGTTTTAAGAACTGTCTGAAACATAGGAGAGAAGTAGGGTTGGCTCGAAGCACGATGTCACATCCCAGTGTGTTTCCAACCAGTCCTGGGGGTCACATTTCTGTTCGCTGTGTTCCCGGAGGTGGTGATTTCTGTGGCAGGAACAGAGCCCGGGCAGCCGTGCATGGCGTATGCTGGTGGGTGCCCATGTGCCTGGGTGACTGTCACTCTCAGCAGGCTGGCAGTTCTTTAGAAAATTAAACATACAATCACAGCATGATCTTTCACTTGTATTACTAGGTAGTCGCCTCAGTGAAAACAAACAGGTTTGCACACAGTCTTGGGCACTGAGGTCTGGATCAACAGCCTGGCTCCGCCTCTGTGATGAGAGCGCCACCCCGCCCCCGCCCTGTCACATACAGGAGAGGTCGCTGGGAATGAGCCTGAGACGCCTTTGCCGAGGGAAGGAAGTGGTGCACCGGGAATGGCGTGTTGTGTGACTCGTGTGTTCAAAGCCCCATCGGGAGACAAGAAAGGCTACTGGCTTACTGTAGCTAGGGCTGGGGTGCAGGAAATTGCAGAGCAGCGCAACAGAATCCTTTAGGTAGACGGAAATGTTCAAATTCTTCTATGTGCTGGCAGTTACACAGCTGTGTACCTTTGTGATCATTCATTAAATTATGCAATTAAAGTTGAAAAATGTAATTAATTGGATGGACTGCAGAGCCAAATAGACAAAGTTGAGCAATAAACTTGGGATTTAAACAGGTAAGTGGTAAAATACGTGTAACAGAACATAGGGTAAGGTGATATAAAAATATTATAGAAAAATAAATGACGGATAGGAAATAGATTCTGAAATTACAACAGGTATCTAGGAAGGTTTTTAAGAGAAGAGTGGAGGTAGAGTTGTATTTCTAAGTTACATGTTTTTTCTTTTTTTATTAGCTAACCTATACATTATAGCATGTGTGCTTGATTTATTAATATTTAAATCAAATGAATAATTTTACCAATTTGTAGACAATACAGAGAATTCAGAAAATCTTAAATCCATTTACAATTCCCAAATTTTCTTACAATGATTTTCATCTATTCCACTTGTATATGCATTTTAAACCAACAGGACATTATTATTGGTTCAAAGTAACTGTGAATTTACGATGACATCTTTACTCTTTCCGCTGATATTTATCCTTTCTTATTGAGCTTATTGCAGTGACATTGGTTAGGAAAATGATACAGGTTTCAGGTGTGCAATTCTGTAACGCATCAGCTGTATCCTGTGTTGTGTGTTGATCCTTTCTGACATTGTTCTGATTCTTTCTGGGCTATTTACATCCTGTTTGAAGAACCGTTGACAAATTTTTTCAAATTTTATTTTTTTCAATATAGATCCTTTATTTTCACATTTGAAGATTTACACTGAGTCTAGAAATCTGGGTAGGTGGTCCTTGTTTGTATATAGTTAATAAAAGTGTGGCCACCTGCCACCCAATTTTGTTATGGGAAATGAAACAAAAAATTTATGATATGCAAATAAATGAGCATTATTCAGTTATGTTGCCTCGCCAAAGATAGTAAGTACGTTGTTTAAAACACATCAGTATTAGATTTGAGATGACGTGTGGATTCCGAAGTTTTAGTTTGGGACTTAGCATTAGAAAGCTCAGGGCCGCCACTGTCTGTCCCCGGCGCGGTCTTTCTCCACCACAGGTAGGGCAGTTGCTCTGCAGAGTTCATTCTTTGCCTTCAGTCAACGGGCTGAAGTCCGCCTTCCCAGGAAGACAGTGGGGGCGCCACGGCAGCCCCTGGGCAGAGTGTGCCCGAGGGTGAGTCTTCTGGGAGAGGGCGCTCACCTTTTGCCTTTCACATCATGTTCCTGCCTCCTCGGTGTCCCCTCTTGCCTTGCGTTGGTCCTTCCCACTTTCTCTGGTACAGTTTGTTCCAAACTGTGGATGTAGCCCGTTAGCCAAGAACCAGCCTTCCCCAAGGACAGGCCTCTGGTCTTTGCCCCTGTGCCTGGGAGGATCCTAGCTTTGCAAATTGTCCTGCGTGACAAGAAGTCTTGGCTTGTCTGGGGTTCTGGCCACCCGAGAGGCCCGCAGAGTGACCTGTGATGGGCTTTGGGCTGCGCAGTAGCCGTTCTGCCTCCGAAGGGACCGGAGACGGAGGGTGCCGACCGATGTGCAGCCCAGGGCCCCTTCCGGCTTCCTAGCCGGCGCACTCAGCCCAACATACTTTCTTGTTTTCAGCGTCTAAAATGTGGCTATCGTTAGTTTGCCGATGGATTTTACTGGAGTTCTGGGGGTGGCGGAGGAGAATTACTGCACAGGCAGGAAACGGCTTTTCCGCCCACAGGGACTTCCTGAGGGTTCCCGAGCCTGACCGTGGCTCTGGGCTCGCTGGCCAGGTGCCCGGCCTGACCTCCCCCGCCCCCGCCCCCGCCCCCGGCCAGGCTTTGCCCGAGGTCCGTGTCTGCATAAACAAACGCGCCATCCGATGGGTGTCACATAAAACCGCGTCTGTCTTCCCGGAAGCAGCACTCACCCTTCCTAGGGAGGCGGGGCTGGGCCGCGGCCTTCTTTAAGATGAATGCGGGGGACGGGAGGAGGGAGGGCGGAGAACTGATCCTGTGCTCTTCAGCCCCGTCACCAGAATAGCCTGTAAATTCCCTGATGGACATTTCTTCTATTCCTAGAGTGAGATTTGATTCAAAGTAGATTATCAGGCAATGAAATAGGTAAAAATAATAAAATGAATATTTGTGAGTCTCTACTGATACAAACAGATGACTGAGCAAATAAGTACACAGAAAGGGCAGATCCCAATATAACAGATATCAAGCGAATGAGGGAATTTAAAAAATTGCGATGAGCGCACAGAGATGATCACCAGTGATGGATTATAAAAGCAGGAGGAGAAACTTTTTAAGGAGAAACATAATACTTGCATCATCCAAAATGATTTCTTTAAAATATTTTCCAAATGCTGTGACGGTTTTAACGTGTTCTCAGTCCCCTAGGAGTCCTTGCTCCTGAGGGCGGCGTGTCACTGTCCCCACTGTGAGTGTGGACTAAACCCAGTGACTCCTTCCTGGAACATAATGAAGCAGAAAAATAATAATTTTACTTTGGAGAATCTCATGGACATGACCAAGTGTTCAGGGTCGCCGTCACCAATAATGTGGCATACTGATGTTACATACCCCGATGGGGTGAGCGAGTCTTCACTCTGTGACACTCCCTCCCCAAATCCACAGTCCAGACTAATGAGAAAACATTAAACGTAAGAGGGTTTTGCAAAATGCCTGTCCAGCACTCTTCAAAAATACTAAGGTTTTGAATAAGCAGCACAGACTGAGAAACTAATGACTCGAAGGAGAGACATGACAATTAAATTAAATCCTGGGTCAGATCCAAGAGACCAGGAATAATGGGAAATGTTTTTAACACTGTAAAAATAAAAATAGTATCAACACATACCTTAGAAATTGCTGAGATGAGCATATGATAGTGTTAACAAAGGTCACCGTTTCTTTCGCTCCTTTGCAATCATCACTTGCTACTCAATTTTGAATTTATGTATGATGTAAAACATTCCCTCAAGAGAACACCGTCTTTTGATTATGTTCCTTTTTTACTCAAAGAAAGAATCTAAAACTTAATTTCTTTGAACCTCAGTTAACTTTAAACGAGGTGTTGTATTGAAATCTCTGTCACTTTTCTTTCGGTTCTAAAGTCAGTATTGGCATTCAAATCAACTATTGTGTACAAAACCCTCAAGTGTTATCCATGTGCTGTAAACAAGATGATTACTGTGATTTGCATCTTACTGATGGAGAAAAACCATGCCAAACTGTGAAACTGATTAGATACGTATGTGTGTCTGTGTATGGATCGATCACATAGCTCATCTATTGAACATAACGTATCGATAGAACAAAAATATTAAAACCGATAATTTATCTTACTACCCTCCTTTGCATTACACTGCAGCGATTCGGGGATCAGCGGTGCTTGCCTAGAACGCCGTGGCGTGCTCCTGTGCCTGGGGGCTTCCGAGCTGGACCCGCACGGGCCGAAGGTGGGCTGGTAGTGTGATGGGGGTCCCAAGACCTCATCACCAATTTATGTCTTTCTGACATTAGGAACGTTATATTAATTATATTCCAAATATGGGAAGATGAAGGTGCCTCAGCTACTTGTTAGCAGGACGTAATAGGTGCTACGCTCAGCTGAGGGGGCTAGTGTTGCAAAGTCAACGTGACCTTCCGGTGCCACAGATATGCTGGGGGGCGGCTTCCGCTGGTGCGGAAGGGCTGTTTCCATAGTACTGTACTTCCCCGTGACGTCTTTCTCGGGTTCCCTGCCTTGCCCTCTGTATGTGTGCCGGGTTCGACTTCTGAAGGCCGCTGGTCCCTTCCAGGGTCAAGCACACGGTAAGTGAGGCAGAGCCTTCATTCCTCTGCATGTATCTAAACAGTGCGGCAGCTGCTTAGAGCCTTCCCCACTCGGGGGGCCAGCCCCCCGGGGAAGACTCGCGGCCCGTGTGCTGCCTGCCATGAGGACGTCGAGGAACGCACTCACGGAGATGCAGGTGTTTTAATCCGTTCATGAAACACTTGTGCGCTTCTTAAATAACATACCTGATTGGTGGAGGTTTCCTGAATGTGCTCACATTGATTTTAATTGGAAGTGGCTTCAATAAAGGAAAAAGACAGTAACTCTATAAAGATTTCTAAATTTGAACCATAAATATTTTCTCACATTAAACTCCAAGCTAACCAAGCATGTGTACTTGTGCAGAAAAGCTATCAGACCAATCTTTTTGTGTTCCTACTGTCAGCATTTTGTAGAAAAAATTCAGAAGTGTGATGAGCAATCTTATTTTTCAGTTAAATTACCCAGATGTTCTCTCTTATAATTTTTCCCTGGGTACTAGGCAGAACAGGTGGTGGGTTGTATACTGGCCAAAAAAAAAATTTTTTTTTAATCCTTTAAATTATCCCAACTCAGTTATTTTTCCAAGAGTCACAATTCTTCCAAAAGGAACACATTTTTTTTTTCTAAGCTGCTTAATTCTGCCAAATTCTATTTTAGCTTATTTCATATCTGGGTCTTGGCTGCAAACACAAACTGTTGTGTGGTCAAGTGAGTTAAAACAATGATCCCGAACCGTCTGTTTACATTAGCTTTAACTGCCGATATATTCTGTGTATCTTGCTAAACTGCCAACCCTGTGGTTTAAACTCATTGCTCAAAACTTCAAAATGCAAGTCTTTCTATTATGTTTTATGTTTTAATATTTTTATTGGCTTCTCTGCATAATAAAGAAAATGTCACTTCCTAAAAGAGAAAAGTATTCAAAAAAAGAGACTAAAATCTTACTTCTAAGTGCATAGGTCATTTTAAATTATACATTGCAAACCTCTTTGAAAATTCCCAGACCAAATATCTTAAAAATATTGTGGTTGAGGTCCAGGAGCAAGTGCATTTATCAGAAGAATGTCATTTTTATTAGGTGAAACCATCCCTTTTAAGAAGTGAGAAATACTTGCCACTGAGACTTAGCACTGGCGATTTTAGGCTTAAGTGCTGAAGTTTATGTATGCGTTAAGGTCAGTTTCAGTTCGTATTCCTGGTGACCTGCCTCTGGGCCCCTGCGAAAACGGGGTCTTTCTCTGGGAGAGTGATAGTAAGTAAGACGAGTGGAATTCTTCTCTGCAGAAAGAACGAAAGAAAAAAAGGAAAGAGGGAGAGAGGAAGAATCAACAATACAGGTTTGGGGTAGCAAACCTTTCCCTGTAAGGGCCAAAGAGTAAATATTTTAGGCTCTGTGATCCAAGAGATAACAGCTACTCTACTCTGTCTTCACAGTCCGAAAGCGGGCGCTGGCCGCCTGCACCCAGGTGGGCCTCGCTGCGCCCCAGCCAGGCTTGATCCACGCAGGCAGGGTGGGGGCTGGGTTTGATCACAGGCTGATGTCTGTCAGTCTCAGGGATTGTATATGTAATATATGTGTGCATTATATATTGACTATAGAGCAAATGAATGATATTGCTTGATAGTATTTTTTGCATGAACAGTGCTTAGCTAAACATATTCAACTAATCTTATTATTTATATCACCTTTAATTTTTATCACTGAAAAATTATTCTAATGACATTCCCAATTAAAAAATTTAATAGGGAAAAACAGAAGCATTAAATGCTGAAATGTAAGTGACAAGGGGAATAGGTCATTTGTCTTAAAACTGTTAACAAAAATATGTGAAGAGTGACGTGCGCTAGTGATGACACCCGCTAAGATGGGGAAGAGAGGCTTTATTCCAGGGGGGCTGTGGTAATGCACGGGGGGCCCGTGGCACGTTGGGAAGAGAGATTGGGCTCAACTCCAAATACAAGGAAAAGTGGGACTTACAGCCAGGAATCCGAGTGGGGGCCAGTGGAGGGGAAACCACTGAGCGGAAGCAGCAGAAGGTGGGGGCCGTTCTTCCAAACCAGCTGACCGAACCCTTAAAGTCTGGCCGGGTGATGGAATATTTGCTGGGGACAATGAAGGACAGGGGCCGAAGTTAGTTAGATATCGCAGGGGATCAGATAGGAAGGATGCGGATCGTGGCGGCACTAATGCAGCGTGGTTCTCGCTGGAATCGGGCACTGCAGAGACGAGCACGGAAGCGCAGAGGGAGGCCTGGCTGGGACGGCGTCCCCTGGTCCAAGCCGAGGCAGGTCAGGGAGAGGTGGTCAGTGTTCACACGCTCCTGGGCATGGCCACCAGCTGGCCTCCGACTTCATTTTAACACAAACGGGGTTACAGGAACACTCTCTGTGTATTTAATGTCCGTATTTATTACTGTTATGTTGAAAGCACACATGAGGCTTTTGAACCAGAATTTTTGAATTTTTTGAATTTTTGAATCAGATCTTTTTCTTTATTTTTATTATTGACACTATTGCAGATGTCCCCAGTCCCTGCCCCCGGAGCACAGCCCCCAGCCCCCTTCCCCCCGGCTGTCACCACACGGTCGTCCGTGTCCATGAGTCATGCGTGTAAGTTACCCGGATAATGCCTTCCCCTTCTTTCAGCCAGTCCCCCGCCCTCACCTCTCAGTTTGACAAATAATAGCCACTGGTTTCCACGCACCCCAATTCTTACCCGTTCAACAACACAATGAGAGCTGGGCCTCACCTACGCGTTTCAGGCATGGAACCCGCAAATGTCGATTTTCTTTGCTTATCTGCTGGAAACAGCCTGCCCTCAGCCCGCTCCTTCCCAGAGAGCCTCCCAGGGAAGGGAAGGGAAGTCCCCAGCCCCAACCCTCGCCTCGGCATGTAAATAAATCTCTGGACCTCTCTGGACTTCAGACTTGTGCCCTGGGTGTTTGTGCCTTTTGAAAAGTAAACACCCATTAGCACAGCCTCCTGAACCTCGCCCACGTGCGTGCTCCCAGGTGCTGGGCCACCCTTTGAGCGGACCCCAGCTCCAGGCTGCAGCTTTTACACCAGAGACAAGTGCTTCGTTATCGTCTGGGCTGGAGCGATCAGATGGCCCAGTGGGGAGAGAACTGCCTGCTGGTCAGCTCCTCTCCTCACGTGAATGCAAAATGTGTCTTGAGAGATGAAAGCAGACCTTCTCTGTCTTTAGAGTTGGTATGTCAGCTTCTGGGGCTCGTGAGCTGAGACTCCACGGGGAGCCCGAGGAGTCCAGGGAAGATGCCTTCGTCCGCACTCGCAGGTGCGGGGTCTCGTTGGTCTTCCAGAGGATTTCTGTGGGCTGTGTGTTCAGAGCCTGGGTTAACGGATCATAGGTTAATTTCTAAAACTTCAGCACCAATCTACACCCCAAAATCTGCAGGAAACCTTGGTATTGCCAGTTTTTCAATGTGTACAAATGTAATGTGTGCAGTCGCTGGCGTTTCAGTTTGTACGTCTCTCACAGGCAGTGAGGCCGAGCGTCCCTTCCTGTGCTTCAGCCTGTCGGCGCCTCTAGTTCGGCCCCTTTCTTATGCCTGGGATCCCTCTACTACTGGTCTCTCCCCCAAATTTACTTGCCGGGACCTTCAGTGAACAAGCCTTCCTCCCCCTGCCTCCCTCCCCCTGCCTCCCTCCCCTCCTCCTCCTCCTCCTCTTCATATGTTTATGCTTTTGACTTTTTACTTAAGACACTGTTAGACACAAGTAATAAACCCTAACAACGTTCTCATATCTTACAGGGTTTTTTTTTCCAATTAATTTTTTCAATTAACCTTGTAGGTTTTCTGTTCACACCTTCACTTAATTCATCTCTAGTATATGGGTCCATGTAAAGATTGCTTTATTTTTCATTACACATGAGCTTGTATTTTCTAACTTTTTCTGCTCAAAAATGTGTCAACTCCCAGTATTATTATATGTTACAATCTCTGGGCCTCTGTCAATTGAAATTTAAACAGCATCAACCCACCTGTCATGTTTTACAGCAATATCGCTGCTCAGTATGGCGCTGTATGTGTAGGAATATATATTTTATATATAATTACATATATATGCATTTGAGAGAGATATATATGTATATATATCCACTTGAGAGAAAGGTTAGATTAAGATTAGTGTTTTCATTTTATTTATTTTAGCTGTCTAGTAATTCTTAGTATATCTGTGACATATTTTCTGATCATGAAATCTACCTAGCTGAAAAATATGCCCACTGTTTGGTAGCTGACAGATTTGGATGCATGCCTATGGTGTATGTGCATATTTTGTTCGGATAAACCTTACTTTAAATCTAGACATTCTTTGTTACAGAAGGTTAATAGAGATATCCGTCTCTTTTACGGAAAACTATTTCTATCAGTACAAGTGAAAATGTGGTATTTAGAAATTACAAGCTTTTTATAATTTGAGAACCATTCGCCTTTCTACAACTTTGAAACCGTCCGTTAGAAAAGCTATTACTTTGAGTCGACCTCATGGAAACGTGCATGTTTCTCATGGTCATTTACTTAATATGATCGATTGTAATGTCTCAAAACACAAGGAAGAAGCTAATTATTTCAGGACATATGTTGTAGGATATCAAGTAACATTAGAAAATTATATTTTAAATTTTAATGGCCACCTATTTTAAATTTCCTGTTTATCCTTTCAACAACAACAAAAAATACTCCATAGACAATATGTGTGCCATTGCTCTATGCAACGTTGGGGCAAAATAGACACAGTACTTGTCCTCATGGAAAGTATTATGTAAATGATAAGGGAATAAATGTTGAATTAAATATCTCAGAACAGCTGCCAGCATGATCAAGTCTGTGAAGGAAACATCCCCTGTGTCGGTGCCCTGTGCACAGGGTCACCCGCTTCTTATCAGCAGGTCATGGTGCCGCCCACAGGACATCACTCTACCCATCGTACATGAACTTTTAATGCATTATGTTCATTAAGTCCCATCATAGCTACATAGAAAATTCAGAGTAAAATTTGGACCTCGAACAACACAGGATGAATGGTTTGAACAATAATATAAATTGGTATTTACAATTTGGCTGTTTAACAACCATTGTTTAATTTACTTTAATGATTCTTTAATGTTACTAATCTCAAAACAGAAAGCAATTATGACTCGAATAATACACCAGATATCACATACAGAGAGATCTAAATTCTTATTTCTGAAACCTAGTAGACAAAAAAAAATCTGAATATGGCAATAATTGAGAAGAATAAATCATTTTAAAACTTTATCAAAGTCTCAAGTATAAATGAAAAATTTTTCAGTGATGAAAAGTCCTCAATAACATTGATTGATCCACATTTTTAAGGGCAAAAACAGCCATATTTCATGAAGGAGTTCAGACATTGATAAATTTATCACACTGAAACCTCTCTGGTGCACAGCCCATACCACGGAGAAATGTGGCCTTTTGTGAGAATTTACAACTACAATATGAGAGCCATAGCTCATCCTTTTATTTATTGTAAGTCCCCTGAATCCTAGCAAAGTTATAAATGGTGAATTTAATCACAAAAATGCGGTTGCAATTCAACCTAAGGCTTCCCTTGAAATAAAAATCAAAAACTGTTTGGGAAATGATTGTCAGTAACATAATTTGGTTTTATGCCTTAATAATTAATTTTATAAAAGTGAAATCCATAAGGTTAAGTTTTTTTTACTACCTAAATGGATCAAGTAGTTCCACTGGGAAAAAATCTTTGAGAAGCTCAAGGTGCGTATTTGCAGTGAGAAAGCGGCAGGATGGCTTGGGGCACGCAGAGCGGGGGCGCGCAGAGTGAGGGCGCGCCCCACGGCGCGTTTCACGGCTCACAGTGAGAGCTGATGTGGAGGCAGACGTTGAAACGAGGTCTTCGGGAGAGTAGACGATAGTTGTCTAGCATTAAAGTTAGATAAGACAGCGTTGGAAAGCTCACCCGTCCTTGCAGATGAGCCTGTGCTTGAACAAGATCCTAACATTATGAAACTGATGCTTATTTTCCAAAATTATGTTTAAACTTCAACAGAAAGTATTTAAAATAACAAAGTGATGCTGTTAACTAAAAATACATGCAACCAAATTATTTAGTAATAGTAAGATCTATACTAAACACAGCTAAGAATATAGTTTTGATAAAAATAAAGTTAAGCAGACATAGAAACAAATTAACTTTCCAATATAAAAAAATTAATTCTAATCTTAATGTAGTGAGACAGTATTCTTTGTATTATGAATACACAAAAAGCATAGAATGCCACCTTTAATGGAAAAATAATGTGTGTATAGTTAAAATAAGAAAATAGTTATAATTAGATAAAGTCTTACATATTTCAGTCATTTTGTACTCAGGTTTTCAAAGTTTTATAATTTGTTAATGGGTAGTAAATCCCATTATGTAAAATTTTAAATGGCACAAAAAAGAGAGATAGTGAAATGTATTCTTAGCCACTCTATAACCCCAGATGCCACATTCTCCTCTCCAAATCTACTGTCATAAAATCAGAATTCAGGAACAGTAACATAAAAATATAGTATTTATGCTTTATAAATTATTTACACAATGGAAGTATAGAGCTTGGAGAGGATGAGTGGTGTCATGTCTGGGGGGAGACACGGCTATTAACACCTTTGGACATTAGTAAGAAACAACACAGATAAATCTACATTCTAAAAATTCTAGGTAACTATAAGAAAAAAATATGTATAATATACATAATAAAACTTAAATAATTGAAAGAAAATTCAGTCTCAAATTTTAAAAAAGGAAACAAAGCAAGAAAAGTTATATAGAAAATGCCCAATATGACGGCTGGCATAAGGCCTCAATGAATTCTAATTATAATAAATAACAAAAGGAAAGAGAATCTCCGATGGATGATATAAGAAGTTGCCGAAGCAACAAAAAACTGTTGCATGATGCTGATTGGCTCTGGTGAGGTAGGAATGGCAACTGCTCTAGACTTCTAAGACATCCCGGGGAGCCTTCTACCTCAGTGAAATTTCTAGATGGCCAGAGGAGTGGGCTGTCAAGATATCCCCTCTAAGGTGAAGGGTGTGTGGCCAGATCTGGTCCCACTACAACCAAGAAAGAGGCAGTGCACCTGTGCGGGGGCCTCCTTGGGTTTTAGCAGCAACCGGCTCTTCATGTACAGGGTGTGTTACCTTAGCCCTTACCTGAGTGACATAGAGGGTGAGTTTTGAGTGGGGCCAGGACAGGAGAGGTCTCTGCGCAAGTCCCGGGCTGCTGCTTGGACACCCAGGCCGTGTCACCCGGCAAGTTCCATGGCGCGCAGCCTTGACGGCAGGCGGGGGTGCTGTTTGGAGCCTCTGGCCGCCCTGCAGGTGAACGACGGCGCAGGTGCATAGGGTTTGGGAGCAAAGCGGTCCGTCCTCTGTGTATACCAGCAACTACTGTCCTTCCCAGGAAGTTCTTGGCCTGCGACTGGGCCTCTGTAGGGATGGAACGCTTAGCCATGGGCCACCGGCCTGGGCCGCCCACCACGGGTGAGTGGCACCTAACCCACTAGGCCATGATGCTGGGCGTGCACAGCAGCGCTCCGTCATCCACGAGGGGGCGCGCATGAGCCTGGGCCCAAGCAGACGCTGAAGGACAGGTTAGTTGTAGGATCAGCCCGAATGTCTGCGGTCTGCGGTCTGCCTCCCGCCACCCCACCGTCTCTCTCCCGGGCCTTAGCTCAAATCACGATAGCCAATGGCCGCGGCCCGGTGTCTTGCACCACAGACACCTTTTCCTCACAGCCCTGGAGGCTGGGGTGTCCGAGACCAAGGTGCAGGCAGCTTTGGTGCTGGCGAGAGCCTCCCCCTGGTGTGCAGACGGCCACCTGGTTGTAGGATGGCACAGCAGGGGGCAGACAGGACAGCAGAGCCACACAGTCCTGTCTCCTCTGACCCGGGCACGTGGCATCCCTGAGCTCACCGCAGTCACAGCCTGACCCCTCCCCGAGGGCCCTCCTCCTCATGCCACCACATGGGGTCCCGGTTCCCACCTTCTGACAGCCTTGGGAGCCCTACATACCTAGCCCACGCCGGCGGCCTCAGGACGAATTCCCACCATTGCCAGATGGGGAAGGGCAGGTGGGGCCTGGGTACTAATGGTCCTGCGTGGTGTGTGGACTCGACCCAACGGTGAAACGCAGCAGCACCAGAGCCACTTTCCCTGATGTCCCGGAGGCCGGGGGAGCCCCTGCGGGGGGACAGGACTTGCAGCAGTTCACTTTGCTTAGATAGGTGTGTTTTCTTATGGGAGCAAAAACTTGAAAGATAAAAGGGCTTAGGAAGTGGAAAGCAGATAAAGAGACTGATATTGCAAAATATCGTGACTTAACTGCCATCACAAAGGGATGTCCATTAAGCTCCTTCCTGTGTTTTTTAATCTGAATTCCAAGAGGACTTCACAGGTTTTCTGGGAACTGTTGTCTCCCCGGGCCCCTAAGCAGCAGCGCTGCATGTTATCAGCGTATTGATCCCCAGAGCCCCCGCGCAGGCAGCGGTGCAGGCGGCAGGAAGCAGGTTGTTTTCCTGAGCTGGCCGTGAGGTGTCAGGGCCCGTGAAGCGTATCGATCGATCACCTCCAGGGGACAGGAGGGATAACAAAGCTATTGATTTTATTACAGCTTTAAAATCAGGAATAAATCGTTGTCTCATAAAGAAAGTGACATATTTATTTATTTCAAAGCTGGAATTTTACATGATTTCTCCATTATTTATATGGCATGTTTCACTTTCCACATTTGGGATTTACGAGTATGGATAGGGGCCTCCATTTCAGGGTGATAATGCAAGCGGATGAATTTGATCACCCGTACTTTGAAAACGTTTAGGAAAGACCAAAGAAATGTATAATGGTAAAGAAAAGTAACAGCAACAGATATGCATCCTATGTTGCAATTAGGGGAGAATGTTGCCCACAGAACCACCGTATCTGTTTCTGTAAAGTGCCTTCATTGCATGGAGGGAGGGGTCTGACCATTGGACTATAAACAAAAACCCACCAAGGACTGGTTGACCTGGGTGTCAGTGTTCTTGACATCCAATAAAATCCAAATACAAACTCAAAACAGAGAAGAAAAAGAACACCTAAGATCAATTTACGGGAAATAAAAGAAAAACAAATTACTGGGCTCTGGCGAGAAGTCACAAGCGGCGACAAATTTCTGTGGTGTATGTAAGGCCGTGACAAGGTAACGCGTGTATTAGCTTGGGGTTTCTCTCCCAAAACAAACGAACAGATGTAAATGGAGCAAATTCTAGAGACTGCAAAGGAAAATATTATGACCAAAGTTTTATGTAAAGATTTTGAGTGTGCTAACAGGCATGGAAAAAGAAGAAAAAGCTCCAGCTGAGGAGGAATCTGAAATCAAAGCAAAAGAATTGGCTTTTTCCGTCCTCTTCTGTGCACGCCCAGAAGGAGGTCGGTCCGGGCTGACCCAGTGAAGGGGACACAGCGATTTTGCCCGTCACGTTTTATTATAAACACCACCCTCCTTGGATTTGCCAAACATGGGCCCATTTGAGGCCACGAGCTCTATGCTGACACTCTCTTGCACCCGGTTGTACTTTTTGTGGTGCCCGATGGGTGAACGGGAAAGCAGGGAATGCGTGTGAAGGGAATTGACTTAGTCACCCATTTGGAAGGACAGCTGCATGCACATGTGAGGTTGATACAAGCAGACATGGATCAGACGAAGAGCATAAGCGAGCACTGAGTCTAACGGGAACAGCATGGACAGACGCGCTGACGGGAGCCTTCCTTATGCGCAGACAAGGTGGGGGAACATCGGCGTATCATAGAAGCAGAAATGCGTAGAGCTGGAGGACCCTTGAGGAGAATTTACTCTAACTTCCTAATTTTCTTAAATGGGAAAACTGACAGCCAGACAGCTGAGAATTCTGCCCTCGGCCACTTGGGCAAAACAGAAAACCAGCCACGACTGCGTCCAGGACTCTTGGTTCCCAGTCTGATCTCCTCATACTGTCACCGAGGCGGAGATGGGCAGGTGACTTGTGTTTTGCACACCTGAATACAGGTGATTTTTCACACTTTTTTTCTTTATAAATTCTAAGAAAAAGCCTCTAATGAAGTGTGAACTTATGTTAAAAGGGAAATATGAATTCAATGCATTTTTTAGAAATGCATATTTTTCACTACATATCAATAACTGGAAGAAAATGGATACCTCTTCTTCCATTTCCTGAACCATAAGGTTTGCTAACGCTACACAGATGTAGAAATTTAAATAACTGGCATGTGGGGACAGGGTGAAATGTAGCCTTTTCAAGCAGATTTTTTTTTTTTTTTAGCACTGACATATTGTCTCATCAACACATCTAGGGGCTTCTATTTTTGAAATGCTTCACTTATCACTGGTGGAGTGTTGAAGTGGAACCTATTTTTTTCCCCAAAAGAGAACATTTCTTGCTGAGACAGATTGTCTCACCTGCACCAAGAAACTGTCCCTCCTGAAATGCCCTGTTCTACTGAGACAGGCGCGTGCTTTCTCTCTGCAAAACTTGAATACTTAAAAAGTGGAACTTGTATTTTACTCCTGGTAGTTTTTGTTAAGGAGTGAATAATTTAACTCTTTGGGTTTACATTCCTTTTGAAACCCAATTGTTGTGCTGAAAAAAGAAAAAGTCAGACTTTCATAACAAGGTAATTTCAGAGGTGGGCAAGGTAGAATCAGACAGCCTGGTAGGATCAGGGTGAGACTTCCCGTGGGCTGTCAGAGAGCTCCCTCGCCCCTCCACGCAGCTAAACGTTCACATCAAAGCAGCGGGCACCCCTGCGCCCTGGCACAGTGTCAGAGTGGAACCTCCGTTTCCCCACAGCCTCTTCCCGCCACCTTGTGATCCCCACACACGCCCCGCCCCCAGTCTCCGCCCCCAGTCTCCACCGCTGCTCGGCAACCATTCTCCTGACATCCGACTGCCTGTTTCTTTAGTCTGTGCTTGATTTTATACATATGCAGTGACACAGTATGAACTCTTTCCTGTCTGGCTTTTTCACCCAGTATTGTTTGACTTGTGCTTTTGAGGCAGTGAGGAGGAAGCAGGGGATTAGCTCATAAATAAATCTGATGCTTCCCTGTCAATAGTGGGCGCAATCAAATTGATACATTTTTTTAAACAACATTCAAAATGAAAACAGAGCAATATTTACTGAAATTCATGAATATGAAGTATACAATTTTATACTATATAATACTGAATTTAAAATATAAATAGAACACATATTTTCAAATATGTAAGAATTCAGGGAACCTAGAACCTAAAATTATTTCTAAAAAGAAAAGAACGTAGGTAATAGAATCCAGCCCCCTAACAGAATGAACGCACTTCCGAGTCACATGTGACATTACGGGGAACGGTCGTCTCTCACTGGCCTGCACCCGGCAGCCCCCACAGCCTCTGCTCCTTCCTTCCCCATCTCCTCAGCACCACGTTCCCCAGCAGATCTCTTGCTCTTCTAAGAGCATCTTGGCGTCCACATCCCAGAAGGCAGGGACAACCCATGGGATATGCCTGCTGAGCGCAACTTGAAGTGCCTGCGTCTTGTACCAGGAAGGAAGGGCAGATTGGCACGGCTCTTTGACTTACGGGTGGTCTTGAAATTTCCACTCTGGTGGACCGAGCAGGGCGGAGCCGGACGGAGAGCAGGCGCTGGCTGTGCAGCCGGCCGGCTCTCATGCCAGGTGTCCTCCCCGGGTGGCAGTTCGGGCGCGGCCTGCTGCTGCGGGGCCACCCACGGCGGGTAAGGTGGGATTTCCGCCAGCGACACCCGCGATGCTGCGGATTCCTTGACGACCAGCTGTTTGGGAAGAAAAATGAACCAAGTGTGCGAGCCATGTCTACCTCAGGTCAGAGAGCTTGTCCAGGGGGCAGTCAGCTTTGTGGCACCGCAGCCTCACACACTGAGTGGGGCTGGCGCAGCGTCCCCCAGGGTGGCGGCCCGGCGGGGGCAGCCTGCGGGGCTTGGCTAAGGAGGCGTGTGCGACAAGGCCCTGGGGAGCGGTCACAAAGGGCAATTGGGGGTCGCTGCGTTTCCCCTCAGTGACCCTGCAGGGGGCGCGCTCAGCTCAGGAACGCGTTCTCTGGCCCAATAGATGCCAGGAGCCTCGTCTTCCGCGGCCTGGTCTCTCTGCGCAGAGAGTGCGTGGCCTCCGTGGGCAGCGGGGAGGTCTCCACGGTTACGCGGAGGTAGAGCCGTGAAGTGTGTGCGGGTCCAGGACCATCAGCTTCCTCTCTCCCTGCTTATTTGGTGGCTGCATGTGCTGACTGGCGTGTCAGTAGCCCCGATCAGTGTCGGCCCCTGGGACAGTACCGCCCCTCAGTGGCAGCGACCGAACCCCGCAAGCTAACACACCTCCCGGCTCGTCCCCGCTGGGACCGCAGGGCGTCCCGCGCGGGCTGCCCACCAACATGGCGTCCCCCCAGCAGCGCTGCGCACCGCCCGGATGGTCGGGCCTGCCGGCACGGCCCCCACATGACTCACGCAGCCTGACGGAGCGGTTCCCTGTCCTGCAGAGCCGGTGTGAAAGCGACCCTGGCCCCGGGGAGAGCCGACGCGGGCTCGGCTCACGTGTGTGTGCGGAGAGGAGCCTGGCGAGTGCGCGCGTGTTCGGGAGCAGCGGGCCCAGCGGGCAGTCCATTAATACGGCCGTACCCGCTGCCGCGGAACAGGGGCTCGAAAATCGACATGGGGCGGGGTGCACAAGCACTCCAACCAACAGGTAATTTTTGGTAAAGAAAGAAACAAAACACAACAGCTTCGAAGAGCTACGTTAATAATACCTGCTCGTGTTGGGAATCTTCCGTAATTAGACTGTCTCAGAATGTCAGAAAGCAAGAAGTGGGGAGCCCCTCTGGACTCGTCCCAGGGGAGCTGGAAGGCTCCAGCACTGGGGTTTAGTTTGGGAGCATGGACACCCACCCGCCCCCACCCACCCCAGATGAGCTCCCCTGAGAGTGGAGATGCCCCAGCCCAGGGCGGGTGTCGGACACGCGCAGGAACGACCTCGACACAGGCCGGCTGACCGAGGGAGAAATGCGCCTGGCCGCGGAGTCGGGAACACTGGGGGCGCCCCCCAGAACTGGGAAACCAGGCGGGCCTTAGAAAGACCTCCGTCAGAGGGCAGAATACACTTCAAGTACTGTCGCCTGTGGAAGCATATGCCCCTTTTAATGTGCTATCGAACTGTTTACTTGTATTTTGCTTAGGGTTTTTGTATCGATATTTATCAGGGACATTGGCCTGTAGCTTTTTTTCATAGCCATGTCTTTGTTTTTGGCATCAGAACAACACCGACTTCATTAGAATGAGTTTGGACGTTTACTCTCTCTCTCTCTCTCTCTTTTAAAGAAATGTTTACGAAGGATTGGCCTTAATTATTCTTAAAATGTTTGGTAAAACTTACCAGGGACGCTGTTTCGTGCTGGGCTTTTCCTTGTTGGGAAGTGTTTGATGACCGACCAGCCCTCTTACTAGTTACATGTTTGCCCAGATTTTCTGTTTCGTTTTCATTTCGTCTTGGTAGACCGCGTGCTCCTGGGAACGTGCCCCCTGCTCCTAGACTGTCCAGTTTGTTAGTGTGTAATTCATAGCAGTATCTTATAATCTTTTTATTTCTTTGGCATCGATTATAAAGCCTCTTCCTTCATTTCTGATTATAGTTAACAACACTCTACTGTACACTTAAAATGCAATAGACTAGATCTCATGTTATGCATTCTTACAACAATAAATAAAAGTGTGTTAGAAACAAGGCATGTGTGGAAAGGCGTAAAGTAATAAAGAGAGAAATGGAATAAATCAGTGGCCCCAGATGTGATGATAAGTCAGTAGTATTAAAATAAAGAAGAGATTAACAAAATGAAATAGAGACTGATGTGGTGAGAGAGGGTTTAAAGGCACATGAGAAGGCAACTCAAAAGTTTTCCAGTAGATGTTGCCATGAAGCAAATTATATTGTATTTGCTCCCTGAAACCAAATTGTAAGACTATTAACACTAAATATAGACCATCCTATTTATAACAAAATTAGAGCAAAGTCTAAGTGCCAAGCAAAGATAACAATATTTTTTAACAATGTGAAGCTGAAGTATGATAGAGCTGGAAAAGAAACAAAACATGAAAATCAGTTATGGATAAAAACTATGTGAACAACAAAATCAGATGGTGGATAGGCTGGTGGTCATCCATGAGCAACACTTCGCATATACATACACACATACCATCTGGGATGAAACATGATAGAAATGTGTATTTCTCTCATAAAAGAAGTCTTGATGGAGGTGGTATAGGATTGGCATGACACTCGAAGTGCCAGGGTCTTGCCTTCTTTTAGCTTGTTGTTTTATTTATCCCAACGTGTATTTTCTGAGGTATTCAGGATACCTTAGACTCGTGGTACCAAGAAGGCTGCTGAAGCACCAGCCATCGTGTCTACATTCAAGCCAGTCCAGATTCAAGAATCTACCTAGATGTATCACGTAATACTCCTGCTGACATCTCATTAGTTAGAAGTTAGTCATATGACCAAAGATTGCCCCAGGTCAGTCACGGTCATTTGTTTAAATTATTGGTATCATAGAGAATTACTGTTGTATCACAATAACAGAAGGTTAATGAGTAAAATGTAGGAATTTGATTGTCTCTGGAGAAAAATGGTAGGTGATATGACTGAAGAGGTCATGCGACCACAGAGATGGTTTCAGGTATGTAGGTGATATAGTTGGTGCAGGTCTGTTAATTTCACTATTATTTTAAATAGTATATATGTGCTATGACATATAAAATACTATTGACTTTTCTACACTAATTTAAGGAACACACACGCACACACAGACAGACACAGGTTTCCCCCCAGGACAGAGACACTAGCAGGGTAGGTGTGTCACAGGGCCCTCAACTGAGTGGCTCTCTGCACAGCTGCCTCACACGAGGTCCTGCCCACTGCCCTCAGAAGGGAGTCCACCCCCCTGGACTAGTCTGTGTGGGGCAAGAAGCATGGTGTCCAGACCTGGTCCCTTGACTCGAGGCCTCCCAGTTCCCGAGCTCCCCGTAGGCTCTGCGGGGACTGAACTACCCTTCGTGTCCTCCCTGTGCCCAACCTTCCTCCCTCTTCCCTCAGGAGCTAAACCACCGGGCACCCTTCAGTATGCTTCCCACATGCAGATCTCCTCCTAGGAGTCAGTTTTCCAGAAAACCACCTGTAAGAGAGGGCATGGCAAATGTCTGCATTATCTGTTCACCCAAACGTGAGCCATCGCTGGAAGACCCATTGCACCACAAACTGGGAATGGGTAATGACAAATTATTGATGGGCACAGCTGTAAAAATGCCATGTGTTTTGTTTTTATGACAATACAAGAACATGGCTTTATTTTTCAAGTACTTTCCTATTTAAGATTTTGTTTGCAGAACCAAGAAAAATCTAATAAATTTTAGCCAACCGTATAAATTATAGGTATCATAGCTAAATTATTAATTCCCAAAAAGTGTTAAAATGCAAGGCAGTTTGGAGGGAAGAAAAGGCGCCAAATAAATCAATGGTGATTTTAATAAACTAGAAGCTTTTAGGTACTAAATCTGTCTGCATCTGATCTGAACTGCAATTACCTGTCAAAAATTCATCCATCACCACAAGCTGCAAACAAACTTTCTTCTCAGCAGATGTTGGAGGAAAGCTACTTTGTGTGGCAAATTTCCCTCTGGTTGACAGCATCCCCGGGAATGACAGAAATTTTAGGGAACATTTGAGCATAACTCAGCAATAGCCTCTTAGGTGAAAAAAATTATGGTTCACATCATTAAAGTAATTTATAAATATACGCTTCAGGGATAAACCATCCATTCGTAAATGAAATGTATAGTTCTCATTGTTTCTGGTATTGATAATCTTGTATTCCAGTACATCAGTATTTTCTAGGAATACATGGAAATGTGTGTTTGAACAGTGGATTCAAACAAAACCTTCAGTAGCATTCAGTAAGATTGCACATGCAAGAGAAAACCCCGTTCCTCCCATTAACATAAAAAGGGCTTGGTGTCCCTGCATCAGGTTCCCGTTCATTGGACACCCCACATCACGTGACCGCATGTGCATTCCACTTACTGCCCACTTACAGAGGTGGACTCCTGGTTAGAAATAGCATTTCTGAGAAAATACAAGTATTTAAAAAATATCAGCTCACTAATGTTTGTTTCATGCTACTTCAGTAAAAAAAAACTCAATAATGGGGCTAAACAAGAAAGGGAATTTATAAGCACTTTTTAAAAATACCAGTAGTTACTATTTTTCTATATCGAAAAGTCCTGCATCTCTTCCATGTGGTAATTACAGCCTGTCCAGAAAGTATCCAGTCGCGTAACATGAGAAACAGGCATTTCTTGAAGAAAATACAAGACACAGGAAACATTGTTCATAGGACAATGATGTCTCAGTCCCCTTCAAAGTGGGCACCTTGGGGCGTCAGGCAGTCCTCCCAGCCTCCCTTCCACTGTTCGGAACACTCTGCAGAAGCTGCGGGACGAAGGCCATGGCGTGTGGCAAGGTCCTGCGTCAAAACCTGGGGCACAGCGGTTTTGCAGCCCCCAGGCCGGCTTCTGGTTTTCCCGCTGTCCGTCGCCGGCCTTTGCTGATTGTGTTGGTTTTTATGACTCGACGAGTTGGTTCCTGTAAATGCCTCGATATGGTGAGCACTGAATGCATTTTAGTGCTGTTGTTACAATTTTTATTATTAGGTTCCCATATCAAATGCTCTCAGATTTTAGCCTCTGTACTTTCGTTTTCAGGAATAAATATAAGCGTTGTATATCCCCGTCGAAGGCAAACTTGTGCGTTGGCAGAGCGAGCCGGGCAAGGAGGCCTCCTTCGTGACTGTGACTACGGGACAGATGACGGACGGGACGTGAGGTGCTGGGTCAGCCCTGGAAGCTGCTGGCAGGAGGCTGGTTGTCACCATCTGAGCCTAGGCTCCCGCTTCCCACAGACATGGGACACAGGGCACCATCTCCTTGGATGGCTCCAAGGTCCTTGAGAAAGTCATTCCCTGAGTTGTAGACCTCTAACCCTCCTTGGAGAAGATTTATAGCTCGAAGGAGCAGAAAACGAATTTACAGCTAGAACCTTTCTAAAGCAAATACTTTGAGAAAAGAGAGGTCCAGGGGCTGTGGTCACACAGGGTCCTGTCCGGAGTTTCCGAAAGCCGAGAGGAACAGCAAAGCCACCCTGGGCAGCCACACGCACACGGTGTCCGGGTGGAAAGCACACAGACTCTTCTGAACTGTCCTGGGACAAGGACTTGTCCGTAGGCAAATTAGGATAGAAATAGCTTGGAATTTAGAAAAACTTGTGCACATACTCAAATAATTTTAAAAGCAGAAAAATATCATTTGCTCTAGATAAGAAGTAATAATAAAAAAAGTTTGCCAATGGTATGTTCTTTTAGAATTTTAGCCATGTTTATCTGTGCTTATTTTAAAAAGTATTTCAAAGTTAAAAAAAGCATGATTCTACTGTGTTTCCCCTTTTTTTTTAATTGAGTAAGAAATGTCATTGAAAAGAGAGAAATGGCTCAGGAGCAAGTGCAAAGTAAATAGAGCACACATCAAAGTTAAAGCAAGGATTTTTAAAACTCTGGTGACAGATAAATTATGCTTTCGAAGCCTATTCTATATTCATCTGATGGGCAAAACTTAATGTAATGGTTGCTTAATGTTTATCTAGATAGAGCAACGTGGAGATATTGCAGTAATGAGCTATTTTAAAGTCTTTTAATGACAATCTAAGGAACTATGCTGATATCTTTAATAGATTTAAGATGATTAAGTGGAGAATAATACCCCATGAAAGCGATCTGGGAACCCACGAAGCATGTCCCAGTAACACAGTCATCAAGCCAGATTTCTCCAATAGCAGGTGACTGAATGTCAAAAGAAAAGGTCAGACTAGGGTGGAATTTAAAACTGTATACCCAGCCTTCACCGGAAAACACATCTTTTGAAGTTAGGAAGGTGACTCAGAGAAGGATAATCGTAGACATTCAGGTCTTCAAATGGCTACTTCAGAATAGGATTCTTCATATGCTAGTGGCTTAACATATAAGGGTTCATCTATTTGTGCTCTTTTGGATGAGTAAGATCAGGCAAAAAAATAATGTGAAGCATTTAAAAATGTGAATAGAGTAGCATCAACTATATTCAGATTTAATCTTTCACATTTGTTATGACATGCAGTAGATATTTGAGTGAAATCAAGTTTTATAATATTTCCACTAAAAATGGGATAAACATATTGTCCGTAAGAAATCAGAAGCAAATGTTAAATACCACTCAGTTGAAGTGCATCTCATGCCAGGGTTGGCACAGAGAGTCACTAGCATTCCTCCCGTTGGAAGTCCCCGTGCCTTGGGTGGGACCCCCAGAATGTCCCCCTGCCGTGCTTTGGACCAGTGCTGTGAAAGGGGGGCTGTCTGTACCCCCACAGGAGCAGAGGTGTCCCTGACACTTACCTGGGCAGTTGGGTGCGGCCATGTCTGTTGAAGACAAACTGTATTTCTTTCTAAAATAACTTTTAAATAAGTCGAAATAATTCAAAATAAAACCGAATGACCTTTCCACTGCTGGATTCTCGTGGAGAATATCCTTCCTGTGGGGCACGGCACCCATCAGAGAAGGGACTGCGGACAGCAAAGCCGAAAGCCGGTCCCTTTTGTACCCCAGGACACATTTTTAAAGGAAGGCTCAAGCACCTTCTCTTCCTGATAAACACACTCTTGACTATCGCTGGGGAAATATGTTTAGAAAGGACAACGTCTCTTTTCTGGCCTAGTTCAAAAATACCAGGAGGAAGGCTCAGAGGCCCCCGCGCGCGCCGTCCTCCCGGAAGCGCGGCCGGCAGTGGCCGCGTCAGCGTCTGTGGCCGTGCGGGGGTCGCTAACGTGGAAGCCCCCAAACCTCAGTCACTTAATTTCTGAAGCAGATAGGAAATTCTGCGTTTGAGGAAAAGAAGTGGGGAGTTGAAAACTCTGGCAAGTTAATGTCATTTGCCAAAGTAGCTGTCCTGAGTGGTTGTGACACTTTGAAGTTGTTAAATAATAGTCAAATGAACAATTTAACACAAAAACAGACCAAATACTTGGGATAATAATTCTCATTGCCAACAAGGAGTGATTTTCATAGTAAGTTATTTGACAGCTTAAGCCATTATTTTTAATATTTAATGTTTCACAAACTATTTTTCATTAGAGAACAAATTTTACATTAGGCTATGTGTATTTCAGCAGAGTACTCAGTCTACCTTATGGGTAATAAGTTATTGAAATAAAATATTTTCATGGAAAGTTTTAACCATCATTGTGATGTCAACTATTTACACGATGTTTTAATTATTTTAAAGTGATTTTACATATGCCATCTCAGCTTTATTTCAAAATAACCAATGGGAAATTAGGCGTACAGATGTGCACAGGAATACAACTATACAGGGACATATATTCACTCTCATGTCACACAGACTGGTTCCTTTTGCAAGTGTCATGTTCTTTTCCTGTTATTTGAGTCAGCTGACTAAATTCCTCTTCCTCCCATCACCAGTATAATTTTAAATTAATTAATATTTGCTTGGAGGTACAGTTGACATATGACATGGTATAACTTTAAGGCATATGTACAACGTATTGATTCACTCAGCTTTTCAACTTTAAAGGATCTAATATTAATTGGATTCTGAAAAAGATAAAGCAGCCTACCTCCTCCGATTTCTGTGACTGTTTCCTTTGGGTGCCGTTGGTGATTTTTGTTTCTTCCCTTTGATTTTTAATGTTTTTATTGCTTGTTCACTAGACAAGTGGAAGCACTCACATCATGCCCTTGTTTACAGGAAAACCCACTCACCCTCCTCGCCCCCCCCTCACCCCCCGCTGGATCCCCGGACCTAAAAATCAATAGAGTCCCCTGTCCCTGACTTCAGTTCCGGAGCCGGGGGAAAACTCATCTGACCATTCGGTTCCAGAGTCTTTCTCTTCTGCGTGGCTGCAGGGATAATTTGGTGGAAAATTGAGAGAGGACCCTTTGTTACAGTCATGTAGTTGCCATTTTAAACTTAAAGATAGTAATTTTGAGTGTAATTACCTAAGGCTAGATAAAAGCAGGGAACAGCGATTGAAATGTTGAGTACTGTGTAGTTCTTAAAAAGTGAGCCATATGTCCTGGACCTTGAAATACCAAACGGTGAAGGCACAAATATCTTATTAAATAACCAAAGGCAAGTTCATTTAAAGTGCCAGGCCTGCCTTTTATCCCTGCACTTTCTGAAACAAGTGAGGCAAAGCATTAAAATCACCTTGAAATGAGATTCAAAGAGGATATAGAAATAATTGAATATGAATGTTAAAAGGAGAAAAGAGTACCTCTAGACTAAAATGTGTTTAGGAGGATAATATATAGGAAGGACATTGCAGATAATTTAACAGAGTATTTGTAAAACTTTAAAGAAATAATTTTAAAAACTCTACATTACTGCGTTCAATAGCTCTGACTTGTCATGTCGTAAAAAATTATTGACAAGCCATGAAAAGAAACCAAAAGTCTCAATAACCAATGGAAGACATGGCCTCATGTCACCTAAGAATATATAGAGTCAAATTTTCAGGCCGATTTCTATCAGGAAATTATTGGTAACTACCTCTTGGGTTATATTTTCATCACCAAAACATTTTTAATTGAGCTAAAATTCATAAAACATAACATTCACTGTTTTAAAGTGTATGCTTGGTCACAGCTAGCATACCCAAGATGATGTGTAACCACAGGCTCTGTTGAGTTCCCAAACATTGTCATCACCCCAAAAGAAAACCCACTGGGGATTAAGCAGGCAGTCCCCACTCCTCACGCACCACAAAGACATTTTCCTTTCCACTGCTGTGAACCCACTTCTCCTGGGTATTTCAGGTAAATGGAATCATGAAGGTGTGGGCTTTTTTGTGTCTGACTTATTTCATGGAGTTTCCAAGATTCCTCTGTTTTTGTGGTAGGTATCACTACCTCATTGTTTGGCGGAATGCTATTCCATTGTACATCTCATCTACCACGTTGTGTTTACCCATCAATTTATTCAGGGACATTTAGACTGTTTCCACTTTTTGATATTGTAAGTGGTATTATTATGGGCACACATATACAAGGATATGTTTGAATCCCCATTTTCAGTTCTTTTGGGTACATATCTAGGAAAGGAATTGGGGAGTCATGTGATAATTTTATGTTTAACTTTCTGAGGAGCCACCACGATTTCCAGTGATGGCACCATTTCACTCTCCACCTGGTAGTGTCCAGTGAGTTCCACTTGTCTCCATCTTCCCCAGCTCTTTCTGTGTTTCTTTTTTTTAAATTATGGCTATACCAGGTTATGCAAATTAGCATCTCATTGTAATTTTGATCACATTCCCCCTAATGACTCATGATGTTAAGCCTCTTTTATAGCTTTAACCACAATTTTTCATGATCAACTTTTCTTGCTGTGACACTGCTAGTTTTTCCCATGGTGATGGAGCATTATATATGTTCCAGAAATTTCTGGAACCTCTGCAAAAAGTAGATTATTTTAGAAATATATAATTAAGAATACATATTAAAATCATCTTAATAAAAATTAATGACAGTAACCTAAAAGTCTGTTGGTCAAAAGCATTGTAAAGTGTTAGTTTTATTCTTACATGAAAAGTTCATACAAATCAATAAGCAAACTCTAAAAAATGTGAACAATAAAGTAACAACGAAGCTTGACCATTTGAATTTATTCTTTGGGAAAACTGTTCAGGTCCTTTGCCCTTTTTTATTCAGATTATTATTATTAGCTAATGTACTACTATGATAGTGGCATTTTTGCCGTTGAGTTGTATGCATTCCTTCATCTATTCTGGATATCACCACCCCCTTATCAGACGTGAGCTTTGCAAACATTTTCTCCCATTTTGCTGATTGCATCTTCAACTGTGCAGAATCCTTTTCGTTTAGCGTCATCCCGCTCGTTTGGTTTTTGCTTTGGTGAGTGCACTTTCGGCGTCAGATCCAAAAATCGTTGCCAAGACCAATAGTGAAGAACTTTCTCTCTGTTCGCTTCCAGGAGTGTTACGGTTTCAAGTCTCACACTGAAGTACAACGGGCCTCAGGAGAGCCCTTTCTAAGTCACCTGTCTGACTCCTTGGGTCATCGCGAACCTGAGTGTTCATTGCTCTCAACGTTGGGAGATTTTAGACTTTCCAGTTGCTTCTCTTTCTGGGGTTCCCTGATGTGTGTACTGTTCCGCCGGAGTCGCCTCAGAAGTCCATAGGCCCTTTCACCGTTCTTCGTTCCTTGTTCCCCGTGGCTGCCGTGACCGGATAACCTTCGTTGACCTGCCTCATGGTTCGCGGCGCTGCAGCTCTCCGTTGGCTCTTTGGTTCCGTCACAATCTTCAGCTCTAGGAGTCCTGTTTTTTGTTTGTCTGTCTTGAGGAATTCTGTTTCTTTTTTAAACTTCTCATTCTGTTTGTTCGTTGTTGAACTAATGGTGTCAGCTGCCCTGTGTGTCTGTGCGTCGCGTCCCCCCAGCCGTCTGCGCTTTAGGGAACTGCCCCGCGGTCGCCGTCAGGGGGGCCGCGGACTACCCTTTCCGTCAGGCCAGCTGCTGGAGCCTTATTCGGGGGTTTTCCCTCCTCAGTGGTGTCATGTCGACCCGCTTCTTTGTGAACCTTGATTCCTTGCTCTGGTGTCGCACCTGTGAGTGACGGGTTCGTTTTCTCAGGAAAGGACCCTCGCCGGTCAGCGCAGCTCGGGGTGCGGACCGGGCTGGCCGGCAGGGTCCGGGGTCCTCCGGTGGGCTGCCCGGTCACATGGAACCGTTGCCTGCGGCCCGGCTCCGGGGAGGGTGGGTGCCGACTGGTCTGCAGTCCAGTGGAGCCGCCGGCTGGACTCCGCAGCCGCCTCTGCTCAGGTGAGGCTGCAGGTGGTGCTCCTTGGCAGATGGCGCCGCCACCTCGCTCTGCAGCTGCTCCTCGTAGGAGCCGAGCCTCGGCGTGTGGCTCCCGAGCAGCGTGCCATGGCTGGGGTCCATGCGCAGGCCGGTCCTCGGGCCGTGCTCTGCAGTCCGGTAGGGGGCGGCCGAGGCTAGGCTGCACGGCCGGTGGACCTTTCGCTGTGCTCCACCCCGCGCGGTCGCTGGCTGGGCGCTGTGGTTGGGCGGGGCCTCCAGCTGGAAGCCGCCGCTTGGTGGGGCCGGGCGCCCTGCATCCTGGTTGAGTGGGGTTGCCGTCTGGGCACCCTGTCCGGGCAGGGCTGCCGGCCGTGCGCTGCTGGGTGTGAACTTGAGGCTGGGTGGGCCTGGCTGGCGGATCTCTGTGGCGAGGCGACAGCTTGACAGTGTCCGCATGGCCTAAAATAGCCTCAGCGTTACACGTGGGGTTGCATCCCTGAGAGCTGGCATCTCTGAGACCTGTCTCCCCGGTGTCTGCTCCTCGCAGACAGGCCGGGCCTAACCCGTTCTCGTGATGGGGGGAGGGTGTGGAGTGGCAACAAAGAGAAGTCCCCGTGCACAAGCACTTGTCACATCTCTGTCCTCTCTGTCCACTTCATAACTTCTAATAACCCTGAGAGAAGACAGATTGCAAGGCCAAGGCCAAATTCGACGGTGGAAAATAGACTTCATCTCTTCATGGGATAAATGTCAAAACATTGTAGGTTTTTTTTTTCGGTCTGTCAAAAAGAATTTTTTTTCAATTTACTCACAAAGAATAAGTCTAAGTAAGTTAGAAATGCCATTATATTTATTTGTAGGGTAAATGGTGGCAGAGTGAATGGAGGTTATTACTTTTATGGCTTGGACTGGACCTGGGAAGCACGTTGCCTTTGTCAGGGGAATTGTTGGCCAATGTCAAAAGCATTCGAATTTCTGTTCAATAATAAACACTGTGCTAATGACCCAGAGTTTCTGAGTTTCCCCCTAAAAAAGTGTTTTTCTTAATGATATATATAAGGAGCCTGCAAACCATTTCCTTTTGTTTCTAATAATGATTGACCTTGAGGAGGAATGAAGAAAGTGACTCTGAGTTACAGGATAAAATTTTCTGTGAATGGTTTGCCCACTTTCCCAAATTCTAGATCGGTAGACCGATGCGGAGATAAATGTAACGGCGATTTCAGACTGGACATTGAAGCACCACGTCTTTGACTGAGGGTTGTACCTGAACTTTTGCAGCACCAAACACTGCCACCATGTGTGAAATCGCACAGTGACCGTCACATCAGAGGAGACTGGGCCTCATGGACTACATCGGCAAAGTGTGACCGGGGTGTCCACTCCTCGACTAGATTCTGGACATCAGCTGTGTCGTTGCCCTCGGAGCTTTAATGAAACCTGTAGCAAGGATACAGGGGCAACTAAATAAACGAGCCCAGGTGCTTGTGCAGCTAAGGTGTAGGGTTTAAACTGTGGATGCACATCGGCTGTGACAGGAGATGGGATCAAACCTGGGGATGTGAATAGTGCTGCAGTGAACATAAGGGGGCTCATGCTCTTTCAAATTAGGGTTTTTGGCTCCTTCGATGTGTTCCCAGAAGTGGGATCGCAATCTGCAAGATGTGGGAGCAGCCCAAGTGTCCATGAGTAGGTGAGCGAGGGAGACAACTGTGGAAGAGGGAATGCTACTCAGCTGTAAAAAAGGTCTTACCTTTGCGACCGCGTGGATGGACCCGGGGAACATTACACGAAGTGAAATAAGCCAGCCGGAGAAAGAGAAACACCGCATGAGTTCACTCATATGTGGAATCTAATGAACAAACTGAACGAACAGGGAAAACAGAGACAGACCCGTAGATGGAGAGCAGATGACAGCGAAGGGAGGGGAGGTTAGGGGTGAAGGGGTTGCGCAAACAGGAAAAGGGACTCATGGAAATGGACAGCAGTGTGGTGATTTCTGGGGGGGATGGAGGTAGGAGGGGCTAAATGGTAATGGGAATAAATACAATTACATTCATACATTCATACATTCATAAAGCTGGGAATGAAGAACAGACTAGTAACGGCATCAGACTGAGCTTGAGGAAGGATTAATGAATTAAATGCTACGTGGAGTTGGTTTCTCAACCCTCCTGGGGGGCAGGTTCAAGCATCCGTGAGCACGGGCTTCGTGCGGGACGAAGCCCACCCGTTGGCACGGGCGTGGATGTTTAGTTCTGGGAGACACTGTAGCCCAGCTCTCACAGCCGCAGGAGAGGATGGGGTAAACACTGAACTGCGTTCCTGAAGTGATTTAGCTCTTTAGTAGCAGAGCCGAAATCACATCCTATCCTTATTTAGTGCTATTTTCATTTAATTACGCTGATTTGAAAATTCCAGATTGAATTTTCACGGGCCAAACAGAAGCCAAGCTGGTCGTTACGGAAAGTCAGCTGTGTGTGTTCCTAGAAACGCCCAAGTGCAACTACTTAATTTTAGGTGAAGCTTTCTCAGTGGGTGACATCCCCCCACTCGAGCCTCGGTTCTAGCTGCGTGACCGTGTAGAATTGGCAGTTAGACCGATACACTTTGATTATCGTATCCCAAATAGTTGTGTCTCGGGTAATTTTTATATTTTCAAATCAAATTGATAACAAAGAAGGAAAGAAGAGCTCACCGAATGTTTAAAGTCAACAACAAATGACAATTACATGTGATTGACCGAATGTAAGTGGCATGGTTCTTGTTTCATGTCAAACTTCTCTGAGCTTAAAGGGTAACAAAATATAGTTAATTTCTCATAAAGGCAATTCTGAATGTGACAAAATCAACTTCAAAATCAGTTTACTATTGAACAGCCGGTTAATCATGTTCAGTTTCTTACATGAAATACATGTCTGTCTAAAAATGTTTCAAACATCCTCGTGGACGAGAAACTCTGACCCACCTTAGAGTCGGCGTGACCGCGGCATCGCGGTTCCGAAGCCGCCACAGTTGGATGGAAGGGCTCCCACTGCTGTGCTGTCCCTTAGAAAACATGTAAATCAAGGGATTATAGTAATTCTTTCTTTTTCTTAAATTGACCTATAAGGTACTGGCAGAGAATCAATAAGTTCCTGATGAAAAATAATAATACAATAACCACTGTCAGTTTTGACCTGAAAATATGGAGAACGATCGATATGATAAAGACTCTGTAAATCTGATTAAGAAAAAAAGAAAAGAAAGTAGCTCGTTCACATGGAAAGGCCATTTTGCCAGCCAGACACTGTCTGCTCAGGCCGCACATTTATTCCCTTCGGTTTGAGCAGATTCTTAGGTCTTAGAAATGCAAACATCACAGCGTACTTGTTCCCAGCATTCAAAATAAGCCCCCTGGCGTGGGAACACGCCCCAGCGGGCGACCGTCGTGCGTATCATCCACCCCGTGCGTTTGTAGGAGACACGCATTGTAAGCGTTAGGTTACGTAGGTTAACATGGGTTTAATAGTCTCTGTTTCTGGGAATAAATTTTGGTTTAAGTTTGCACCATTACAATGGCCTTAAGTAATATAGTCTCACTCTAGTTTCTGTTCTGGTCTCTCATGCTGAGCAGAAGATCCACCTGTCTCTTGGGAAAGAACCATTGACCTCGACTGATATTCAGATAAAAATAAAAAATGTAATCCACTATGTTCTATACAGATATTTATACAAACGGCACAAAGCTACATAATTTATTATCTTTAAATTTTATATTAAGATCTCCATTAAAAATTAAAGTGTCTAAAAATGTTTGCAGTCAAGATACCAAAGCCATACCTCCAAATCACACTCCATCACACACACGTGGCCTGGATGGGTCCGAATGCAGAGGGGAAGCTTGGAGGGGCACGGAACTCATGACAACAGAGTAGGGGACCCTTTGTTTGGGAGTTCTCTCTATAAAGCATTCGTTGGAATTCTACCGATGACGAAGCCTTGATAGTTGACAAGGTAACCCCATCTTTGCTGCAGCATGTCTAGTACCTTTGTAGTGTTTTTCTTATACTACTGAGATGCAGCAAATACTGTGCGGTGACAGATACGCAGGTGGCGGGCCAACTGAGCGGCATTGAGCTGGGTCCTGGTGCCGCCTGGCCGGTAATGCGGGAGGCGTTGGATTAACCTCTTTAGTTTATTATTTTGGTTCATGTGTATCAAGCCCAGGAAGGCTGTTGAGAATTGAATCTCATGCTTGTCAGTCCTTTGCTATATTACAGGTATTCAATATGTGACAGATAATTTAGTGATAGCACTATATGTTAAAATGGAATCTACTGAATTGAAATTTCCACTTCTTGACCTGAGTTTTTAAAAAATTATTGGGAGTCCATATGTGCTTGAACTGGAAAAGATGTAGAATATCAAAATAAAAACAAGGACAAATTCCTTCTCAGAGTCTTTCTGGAAAAAAGAAGACAAACCTTAAACATGTTCTGTGAGTAGAATCTTAATGAGTGTTTCGATCACAGACCCATCAAGATAGCCCAGGAGCGCGAACCAGGGCCCTGGGGCTCCGGGTTAGGCTGCCGTGAGAAAACGGCCCTTCAGCTCAAATATAGACAGATGGGTTGTAATTAGATAGGTGAAGGAGTTAAAGCATAAAAAAATAACATTGCTTAAAGCTGTAACTCTCAAGCTTGGCTGTCTACGAGAATTAGCTGGGACAGTTTTAAAAATTACTACTCTCTGGACACCTAAGATCAGTTGAATTAGAATCTTCACAGATGAGACCAAGGCCCAGAAAACTTTTTAATATTTCCCAACTGATTCCAAAGTATGATGGTTTTTAGAACCACTGAGTTAGAGGAATAAAAAGGTAAAATTTTAAAGAAAACAATTTAGTTGAATAAAAACAGAATGGGAGAAGTGTTACAGAAGTGGGCCCACATGCCAAGTTTAATCCTTTTTCTCATACTAATAATAGGATTTCAGTGATTCAGTCATCACTAAAACTATGATGTTAGCTTTCTTTTATCACATGTGATTCCTAACAGCTTCAGATCTTTTCTGTGTCCTTGCCATTTCCTGTCTTTTCAGTGTCCCCTTTGTTTTCTCTTGGACACGTTCATCTGTTAACGGTGTTCTCACAGGAGGATAATCAGAATATATCACAGGGCCCCAAGGTGGGTTAGAACAGCAGAGAAGTGAAATATATTGACCACCCCCCTTGCCCCGAGCTGACGAACGAGTTTGATGGTGAAAACCAGAATGTTCCTGTGATTGGAGAACTGCGGGGCAGTCGTAGGAAAACACTGGACTTAGCGCCACGGGACCGAGGCTGGAGCACCCGCCCCTGTCGGTGGCCCTGGGAAGCCTGGGGCCACTGCTGTAGCAGGAGTGGCCGCGAGGACAGGGCTACAGCTGCCGGGGCGGGAGAGCCGGACCGCAGCTTCTGAGTCCTCTCCCGCTTTCGCCTCTTCCTCATCCTCTTCCTGTGGCACGAGGCCCGTTTCTGAGGTCCTTTGCAATAAGTTTATGCGGAAGCTGTTTACACAGTGCCAGCACTGAATGGACTCTAATGAAGACTAACTGGAATATAAACATGTTTTCTTAAGCAGATCACTTCCTCTCAAACAAACCGTGTCCTGAAAACACATGTTTGACCTTGTGAAAGGCAATTGCCGTCACCGGGTCTTTGCCTTGGACTCTGCCAACTGAAGCAATACACTATTAGCTACGGTGGGGAAGTTCGGCATAGCTCGGAAAACCTTACGGAAATGCACTCATTATGCTTTTATAATGCTTTGCAAAACACTCCAGAGAAGTGTTATGAAATACCACAAACTACTTTAAGTTTGTTTTTTGTGACATACGTGATCATTATTCATGTTTAATTTTTGTAGGAAAATAATGAATATTAAGCAATGATAACCTGGGGGCTCCTCTAAGGTTTTACATATATTTGCTTCTCTTTTTCACTGATATTCTATGTAAAGTAGATACTATAATTAGCCTCATTTTACAGATAAGAAAACTCACAGGGAGAGGAAATACCTCTTGTCCACTAACGCACACTAAGAAATACCATTTGTTACTGGAGGCTTCAGAGTGTACGGGAATTAAAGCTCTTTCAGGTTTACTTTATGCTCGACTATTTTCATCTCTGTCTTTAAGAATAACCTGTTTGAATTATTGACAAGGAAAGATTCATTAAAAACCCACCACGTGTGAAACGAGGGGCGGGGCCCCAGCGCGCAGCGACGAGCGTGGGAATGAGGCGCTGCCTTCGGGCCGCACCACCGCGGACAGGGGCGCGCGGCCGCGGGCAGAAAGGGCGGCACAGGCACGGGGTGTGTGCGATTTACGTGGCACTTCCTTTGATGTAGGGCGATTAAGGGAGCGGATCTCCAAGGAGAAGAGTTTACAATGAGATTTAAAGGCCAGCAATGGCAAAACGAAGCGAAACAAAACCGAAAAGCAGTGAGCAGGAGAAGGCGGCGGAAAGGGCCGCAGGCTTCGGCCGCCGGGGCCCTGGCAGGTCCCCGCCGAAGCGGCCAGCTGGGGATGGGCTGAGCCGCCAGGGCCTTAAAAGAGCCTCCTCAGTGGTTTGATTTTCATTTTAATTCCCACAGGAATCCATTCGAAGTTTGGTTTTGTTTTTGTTTTTAAATTTGGTTAGTTTATTTTGTCTTGTTTGTCAATTCTTTTAGTTATTTTTCTGTGTATTATAGATTCTTTTCATGAGAAGGAATGTTATAATGAGAAAAATATTACAGGGCTCCGGTTTTAGCTTAGACACGTAAAGAGCTTGGAGTCATCTCTCTCACGCCGCAGCGCCAACTGAGCACCCGTGACTCTTCTCAGGGTCCCTAGAGATCTGAGCATGGAGTGAGTGCCGCCTGAGCTGTGGAGAGACCCCTGAGCTGGCAAGGCCCCGAAGCAGGGACCCGGCAGCCCTGCACGGTCGCGAATCGAACACCAGTTAAAGAGTGCATTGTCGGAATGGAGCAGACTTTGTTTAAGTCAGTGTATGAGAATCCTCCTTTAAATACAGGCCCAGGTAAAAGCTACCAGTGAAAGGATGGAAAGAGATTCAGCGTGCAGTTTTGAAACTCTGCTGGTGTGTCTACACCTACCGCAGGTTAATTATGCAAGAAGCATAAAGCAGACATTCACAGTGATAAAGATGCGATTTCAGCCACAGAGCCACCAGCATGCTGAGTCTGTGCGCTGAGCAGCAGTTTCAAACACACAAAACCAAACCGAACGTATCGATAGGGTTCACGGATAAATCCACAGCCACAAGGAGGAACTCGCGTGCACGTTCTCAGTGACAGTTCAGTTCTGTCTGATAGCCACGCACAGCAGACCGAGTCTCAGGAACAGAACCTGAGTGAAGCCAGGCACTGGAGGTGCGTCTGTTTACGTTTCAAAAGCAGGTGAAGCTTCTCTGAGGCCTGAGATCCAGGGCAGGGTACCCGCCAGCGGGCTGTGATTCCAGGAGGTATTTTCTGTCCTGTGATGGTGCCGATGACGTGCAGGGATGGCATCACTTCATGCGGGTTCTATAGGCTCTGCAGTTATGGTCATGCAACTTCATCTGCTGCACTTCTGTGGAAAGTTTTCTAAAAAATACCAGGCACCAGTAAACACCCACATGCACATACACGAACACCGTCACATGGATAAAGAGACCGTCACAAAGTAACAGCGTGCGCGTGAGGTGAAAGGGAACCAATGTATCTGAGAATTTTGAGAATTCAGGAAAGTCCATCAGAATTGCTCATTCTGAAAACTTTGTATCACTCAACTCAACATTCCATTAAGACACTAAAATAATTTTAAGGAAACAGCTTGGGCCTCTTCCCCACTCCTAGGCAGAAGGAGGATGTCTTGATTTATTGTCTCATCAAGAATGCTTGGAAAATAATTTTTACCCAAAGTAAAAAAAGTCAGTGGATGCCCTAAAAATATGACAGATCACGTTCACCAAACAAAATAACACATGGCCACGGGACTGCAGCCCTTTCCGGCCACACACACCCAGCACGTACGTTCACGTAAGCCCGGCGTTTGCTGACCTGTCCCACACACCGGGGCTGCTTCGGGAACCAGGACCACACTCGGCTCTTCCCGGAACGGAGAGGAGCCAGAGCTCAGTTGCTGCTGGCAGCTGAGAGGCGGGCCTCTGAGGGACGCTCCTTTCTCCTCTGTTTATCGAGTTGCTTCAGCCGCGTTTACAGAGCCACAGACCCAGCGGAGTATCGACACACACTGTCATGCGCTGTCAACAGTTGGCTAAGCTTCACCAGGTCGTGTGGCCCAGATCTCTGTGACTCGTCATTTTGGCTCTTGGATCTTCCTGGATGTCATTCACACTTTCTTACACATGTCACACAGAAGGAACAGTGTCCCCACAATTTCACAAAGAAATGGCAGCATTAGCATTCTGAGTATTCTCTCTGCCCGCCTGCTGGCCTGGTATCCCGATGGCTCCAAACAGCTAGGTGACCCTCTAAACTTGCATCTCTGAGGGGGGGATGTGTCTATTAGATTTATTTCCCTGTTTATTTTTATAACCTCAGATTCAGTAGAGCTGAGCGTTCTGGGACATTTAAAATTATGTATTCCAAGTGGGCTATTGGGTTTAGTATTGCAAGTTCTACAGCAAAATGTTTTTGTCTATAACAGAAATGACAGATTTTGGATGATAGATCAGTGGTTTAGATCAAAGGCTGCAGAGTCAAATGTCAGGAACTCATAAAGTCACTTGAGGGCCACCTGTAATTCAGCAACCAGGGTCAGCTTCACATTCATCTAAGGAGTTCCGAGTATACCTGGTAACGTAACAAGAATCAGAATGAAGTATCACACCGGATCAGGGGTGGGGAGAGACACTCTCTCACTGGGACAGGATCGGGGGCTGCTGGGGGGACACGGAGACCTCTTCCGATATCACCAATGTGAAACATGTTAGCAAAATTTTCCACATACAACTGCAAATATCTTAATGTAAATGATTTATTGACTATCTTCTTTTTAAAGGTTGAAGTAAAGGCATGAGTTCAAATGCTTTCTTTGGGGGGATTGGTAGGAATCATCTACTTAAAAAGTCTTTAATTAATAAAGGTAGTGTTATTGATGTAGAAATAACATGATATACATATTTTATTAGATGATGTGATTCATTAATAATTGATCTCTCCCTTATTCGAGATTTTTAGAAGTCTACTTATCCCAAGACATAACTTTTGTGTTTTTAAATTGGTTCCTTCAGTATTAGATTGGACTTTATAAAACTAATGTTAGACTTGGCTGCGCATCAATAATACAAAAGGATGATTTAACTTTGTTCAAAAGTACAACAAAAAATGTTATCCTTGGGCCATAAATAAGAGGCAGTGAACTAGTTCTTCTGATTTCATGAGAACAAACTATGTAGGAATTCTAACACTGTTTTTTCTATAGAGTTGGATTATGTCGGTCTGATTGTATACTGTCTAACACACGTATAATAGGGTTTGGTGAAACAACCGTATTAAATGCCCAAACTGTCCAGGGTGAGGGCAGCATACTACAGGCAGCCTGGGAAATAACATATTCACCTTCCTTACAGTGAGCTTTCATTTGCAAAACTAAACAATTTATAAATGGCTTGATCACCTCTTCTCTTATAGAAATTCCACTTACAGAAATAATTGAAAACGACGCCTGCCCAGGTGAGAGTGCGCGACGGCAGGCAAGGCCCGCATGGCTCACAGGGGCCGGCGTGTGCAGGCCGCGCTCCCACGGTGCTCTCGCGAGAGGTATCTCGGTCCCCAGAGATGGTGGGTCAGCACCGGAACTGCCACAGGACTGGCCGGGCCCTAAAGCCAAGCTTTTGGAGAATAAGAAAACACTAATGGGTACAATTATTACAGGTTTTTGCCCTCCCAAAATGACTCCCTGCTTTTTGTCTTGTATATTTGTGTACACAGTCATGTCTGTGTATTTGGATACAGAAGTATTCAGAAATTGTACTTTACAGTCTCGAAATTATTTTCAGAAAAAATATTGAATTAATAATTGTCAACATAGTTTAGAATCTAATAAATTGCTTATGTTCAACTATTATTTTTATTCAACAATTTTGGTTTTACACAGTGCTATCACAGATGCCAACTACTTCTCAGATATTTTTCTTTTATTTTAAAGTTAAAATATATATCTTAAATAAAACTTATATAGTTACTTTATACTTCCATGTACTATACATTCTTTTTTGTTAGAATTCTTTGACCCTGAATACTGATTCAATTTTCAGAGAAAAATTACCCCATATGTTTATATATTATCATTTTCAGGTTCTAATAATGATCTAATAATTCTAGTGAAGGTTGTGATGTGACATTTGACAGTAGCACATTCAGGGGTTACCTTCTCGAGACACACAAAATGACTCAAAGGTCATCAGTGACAGGACAGTTTAGAGATTATTTTTGTATGTTAACTATTCCTCCGGTAAAAACCTTTTACTGTCTTCGCGAACTTCTTTAGTGAAGGTTGTAGCCAAAACTTCAGGGCTTCTTTTTTTGGCCAGTGGATGTCAGTAACTCAGGGTGGCAAGGATGCAACTTCCGTACATTGCAGGCCCCTTACTCTACCTGCCTAATGGTGCGGGCTTGCCGCCTGGGCGAAAACGTCATGCCTCTGTCGTTCTAGGATAAAACCCACATCTGCAACTCCCCCTCCTCTCTAGTTAAAACCAGTCTTACCTAGTAGGGGTGCTGGTGGTGTGCGTAGGGTGGAGGAAAGGTCGTGATTTTGTCACTAGAGTTTCTTATGTTCTCATTCGGCTTTTCTATAGTTTGCTGTGAATTACTAATCGCTGAATCCTTCTCTTCCTCCTCTTTTCAACTCTTCAATATATTGCAGATGTTTCTGTGAGTATCTGGCAGATGGATGCTTTCGCCCAGTTTGACCATAAATAGATTTTGCTCCATAGATTTTTCCTTCTTCTTCTGTAAATTCTTTCTTATCTTTCAGTGATAATTCCCTGGCCAGTGTGTCCGGTGTCCCTGCCGAGCACTGATGCCATGAGGCTCCAAATACATTCCTGATAAGAATCGCAGCTGATAAGAGCCAGGTGTTTTTGGTTTAGAATTTATTATAGGCCTTACTTTTAGTAAAACATATATTTTTAAATTATAAAATTTAAAAATTATTAAGTTATTAAAGTTATTATCAACTTTATGTGATGCCAGAAGTCATATTTTTAATCATTTATCTTTGTAGTCAATTATTTTTATAGAAATGTATGTAAAGTGTAGAAATTCAAGGATTTAGGAAAACAGCCATTTAAATAGAAATATATTTAGCCCCAAATTAATGGGTTTTTGTGTACCTTTTACAAATAGAATCGTTGTATTCGAACTTCATTTTACCTCTCGTGAAGTTATTTTTAAAATTTCCATTGTAATCTTTTCAATATCCTTCACTTTCACGGTGATTTTACTGATACTGTTAACAAAAATGAGTATTCATATATCTAAAGTTGCAGTTTTAGAAAATAAAATTTTGGATAAATTACCTAATATCTAAATCTCCACTAAAAGCTTCAATTTTCAGGAAATGTGTTTCATTTCCACTAGAAATCCATAAGCCAGTTCCTATTTTTCAATTCCACTGAGCAATGTGCTCATTGTGAAATGTTTTAGTAACTCATGTACATAGGTTATAACTACATCTCAACTAATAAAAAGGCTAGTAAAAAATAATTTACATAATGGCATATTTTAAAGAAGGTATAGTTAATATTAAGTGTAATTAAAGGTAATATAATACAAAAGGACTGAAAACATATTTTATTGAAAAGGAAAGAATCTATCACTTTCCGGCCTTTTGGCTAAGATCACATGAAAAGGAAAGAATCCTGGTAACGTACAGCCCAGTCAGCAAACCCGCATCTATTATACATAATCCATAATAATAACTAACCCTGTCCTAATTCTCTCATGATATATATGAGTTAACCAGAGGCATTTTTAAGAAGTACTCCCATGAATGGGTTTTCCTACTGCTATATTTTTATTCATTGTAACCATGCATAATAGTCTTTGGATGATGTAATCATTTCTTCTATAACTTTTCCTACAATATTTCATTATGTTCCAAGTTATATGATTGATTTAGGCTATAATACACAAGGTTTACACTACATTTAAAACATTGCTAAGTGACTGTACACATTTATAAGACACAGTCAACGTGGACAATTTGGTTGTATCTTATATTCTGGGGTGAAATGTGAGGATTAAAATTTAAATATGTTTTAGAATGAAATAAAATGTGTTCCATTTTATGAGTGGGTTTATTTAAGGAATAATTTTTATCTGAAAATATTATATATGAGAACAAATCCATTTATCTGATTAATTGTCTGGCTCTTTTCAGTTCAGACATTTAGTGTTATTTGATCTTTAAATGTGAGTGAATTTATGGAATTAATTAACCAAAATCATTATAGCACTTAAACATTCCCGAGCATGTCCCCATAGAATGATCTCATTGACCTTATTTCATGTGACGTAATAACCTAGCTCTTGACATGAGATCATAACCTTCATATGAGAAATTTTTGAATATTTTAGCATTCACCACAAAAGAGGAAGACAGTGAACAAGTTTGAGGAAATGAAACAAAATGCAACAAAAAGACAACAAAACGCAGAGACGGCCGTTTCGTCCTCATGTGGAAGTCAGCAGAGTGTGTAACTCAGTGTTCACCAATTTTGTCTCACTAGGCAAATGTCACCTGTGGTAGCGGTCGCGGGCGAACTGCACAGGCCCCGGTAGTGTTGAGCTTGTTTGTCCCCATCAGTCTCACTTCCATTGCTGCCCTCTGTGACTCTCCCTCGGGGGTGTCACCTGCTCTGGAACCTGCTATGCCGCGTCCCCTGGAGGAGCCAGTGACCCGCTGGGCCTTGGGGGCAGCTCTGGACCTGCTACTACCAGGAACCCTCAACTTCGACTGCACCGCAGGTCCTTTCCTAGGGTGCCCGGGGAACCACCGCTCGTCCTGGCCTACCCCTCCCTCCTCCCCTCCCCACCCCTCCCCTCTCCCAGTGGCGTTTACTGAGAGCACCGTGCAAACAAACTAGCTCACGCAAACCTCATGTCACAGTCTGTGCGTGGGGGAACAAATGCGCAAGCCCAAGCAGTTGAACCCGTGGAAACCTGCGTCCAACCACAAGCCACCGGGAAACGGGCTGCTTCCCGTCTGAGGCCGCTGCAGGGGCCCTGGGGCGGCGGCCGCTGACCTGGTCCTCGTCCTGTTGGCGGAGCGCTCACGCGCCGGCTCGCCTCCCGAAGGGACGCAAAGGGGAAGGCGAGGTGACACGGGCCACGGCCGAGCCCGCCTGTATGCAGCCAGCACAGCCCTTCCTAGTTCTCACTCCAGAAAGCGAAGGAGCAAGAAGTGACCATCGACAGTGTCCCACCCTTTGCCTCGATTCAAAGTCCCAACAAGCTCAGAATGACGCGGTGAAACCTAATTTCCAGTCCAATGTAAACGATGTTTTGTCCTCTGGTAGAAAGTGTCTTTTTCCTCAGTTAAACAAACAAACAACACCTCTAATGGAAGAAAGCCCGCCTTTTAAGGAGTGAAATTATGAAATGAGAAAATCAAGGGGACTTCTGGGTCCTAGGCAGGGAACCTCGTTCAAACCCTCAGCTCCCGGATGTCAGCGTGCGGCTGGACCGTGTCCCCGTGGTCAGCTCCGGGCTCTGTGGTACCCGGAGTGGGCTTTGCCAGGCACTGTCACGCCACCACGGCTGTGTCTGCATCTGCGGCATTCGTGCCATCCTTTGAGCCGGCACCGTACTTAAGGTGATGGCCATTCGCGGGCACGAGCCTGCGCGCCCCCCAGGGGCGGGATGCAGGCGGCTCGTCGGCTAGCGAGGGAGGCGGCAGGTTCTGGAGGAGCGCACGCGGGCAGAGGCGCTGGGTGCTGGGCGGCAGTTTACCCCCTGGTGAGAGGAGGGCAGTCCGGGAGCTGCAGGGGTCTCGGGGCGGGCTCACCACACTCCCGGGTTCAGGAGGACGGGGGCAGCGTGTCACTCGCGGCACTGCAGGAGGCGGCAGACTGCTGGCACCTGCTGTCCAGGTCGGTGAGGTCCCTGGGCCTGAACCGGAGTGAGGCCTGGTGAGCACTACACGCATGGGGCCTCTGTCAGCACTGAGGGACGCGGAGCTCAGCCAGCCGCAGCCTTAAACGGGACCGATGCCGAGCCCACCCCACGTTTGCGCTAGAGGGTCTCTTTCTTCGTTCCGTTGGTTAGGAAACATCTTCCCTCCAACTCAGAGGAGGTGCTTTCCTTACCTTCCAAGGCTCTTCGCTATGGACATGTCCTTGAAGGTGAGTTGCCGGGAGACTGGTAGAAACGCCAGGACACAGTGCCCCCCAGGACCCCCCGGGGTGGAGCCCAGTGTTGTCGCCTGTTGCTGGCCTGCGGAGCTGGGTCCCACAGAGGGCCCCCTGCTGCAGAAGAGCGAGACCAAGAGGACGAGCAGAAGCCCGTCCTGTGAGCCCAGTGATGGCCTCGCCGGCAGCCCTGCGCCGTGGCCTCTTGGCCAGAGACCTCGCCGAGTCACACTGGGTGGAAAGCCCGAGCTGGAGTTGCTTTGGCCACCTTGTCCTGCCAGAGGGCCCCGCCCACCACGCATTCCCGTGGTGATCGTCCTTGCACCTCGTTGTTCTTCCAACACCCTGACCTTCTGAACTAACCACTGGTCCAGGGGTTTATGTGCGTCAGCATCTCTGCCAGCCCTTAGTTATGAGACACCATGGTGACCCCTCAGAGTCCCACCATCTCCAGGCTGGCCCCCAGTAGAGGAAAGGCGCGTGTTCCCCGCACACGCACAGGCGCGGTGCCAGTGAGCCCCGGGCCTGACGGCAGGGAGCCCCGGGGCGGGAGCGTCACTCGCGCCTCTGGCTCGGGTCCCTGCAGGAGGACCTGCCTCACCCCACCCTGCGTTCCACTCGCAGACACAGCGGGGCCACTGCAGGGTCTCCCTTCCTAGCTGGAGCCAGTGCAGGCTGCGGGGCCTCTGGGAGCACGAGAGACATTGCTCCTCTGGGCTCGCACGAAGCCGTGGGCTGCATCTCGAACGCGAGGAGGGAAGTAATGTGGAGCATTCTGTCCTCACTCGTGGTGGCGCTCCAGAGGCTCCACGCTGCAGACTGGCCCCGCGGCAAATGCGACGGCCGTGGCGCGCCTTGAGCTGCTGAGCCGGCCGCGGACCGAGCTCCTGCCTCGTCTTGGGCCTGCAGGAGACCCGTGTCCTGCGGTGCACGGCCAAGAAAACTGGTGACCACGTGCTTCCTCCAGGACCTCCAAAGGACTGTCAGAGGAAGCCCAGGCTGTGACGTCTGCCCGGAATAATCCCATCGCCCTCCTCCCCCAACCCCCAAACTCTTTCAGTTGCACAGAAGGTATCATCGTCGGCCAAGGAAGCCCACACAGTTTTAGCCTTGGAACAACCAAATGCAAGAAAAACAAATGGGAAATTTTGCAAAGACCTAAGCGGGACCCTCCCTCTGGCCAGAGAGTCAGGGTGTAGTATTCCCCTCTTATCTGCAGTCTCCTTTCCACAACTTCAGTTATCTGCGGTGAGCCTCAGCCCTAAAATAGTAAGTGGAAAGTTCCAGAAATAAACAATTCCTACGTTTTGAACTGGGCTCCCCCTCCGTCCCATCCCTTTGTCTAGCGTCTCTGCGCCGTGGACCCTGTCCACGCCTCAGTCACCTGGTGGCCTTCTGGACAGCAGACCGGCCGTCTCAGGACCCAGTGCCCTGTCCAGGGAGCATTTATCTTCCTTCATACGCGCCCCGAAGCCCGAGGGGGGCTCTGCCGGCAGCTTGGGTGTGCCAGAGAGAAGCCGAGGCTGCTCTCTTCAAGGGGAAGGTGCGCATGCCTAGGACAAAGCGTGGGGCATATATAGGGTGTGTTACCATCCGCGGTCCCAGGATCCGCTGGGGAGCGGATCCCCGTGGGTAAATGGGGGCTGCTGTGAACACCAACCACTCGGAGCGGGAAGTGGGTTTCCAACAATGGGATGCTGTTACGGAAAGTGGAGACTGGCCCTGCACTTACACTTCTCTGGAGTGGCTACATCACATGGATTTCCTTAAATTAAAAAAAAAAAAAGGTGACTCACTGGTGCCAACAAACAGTGAAACCTGAACAGTTTTACTGCGCAGTTTGGAGCATGGTAATTCTACAGTTATTTTGTACAAATTAAAACACGAAAAGAGCTTTGTCTTC
>PVJD01009774.1:0-59456 GCA_004026545.1 Mormoops blainvillei
CCCATCAGGATACAAATTTGTCGTGACATTTTTCACTGCAAAAGCACCATAAGCTCAGTGTCCCTGCAAGGTGGACAGGGCAGGACTGCATGTGCAAGTGTCATCCCAAAGCTGTGTCCCCTCATGGGCAGTGCAAGATGGACTGGGGTGGGGATACCTGCGATGGGCTTCTAACCAGGGAGGCTGCGGCACTGACAGCTCTCCCCGTGGGGATGCTGTGGGTTGGGGCGCCGCCGCCATCCAGAGCTGCACTCCTGCCCTCGTTAGAATGGAACCAGAAGTTCAGCCCTGCCCGGCCTCTCCTCTCTGCCTGCACTGGGGATACACTGTTGCTGAAAACGCTGCTGTTTCTTCTCTGCCAAAGCTCGTTACGGTAGCTTCTTTTAAGCTGGCTCAGCAAAATAAGATGTGGTACATTCAAGCGATCAGAACTGCGAACCTTCACAGACGGTGTTGATTGGGCCATTGGGGGACCCAGGAGCTGGCTTCCAGCCTAGTCGGCAGCGGCACTTGTAGCCGCCCTGGACGTTGAGGCAGTGGGTGGAGTTGTGGCAGGAGTTTTGCCCCAGGGCACATTCATCCACATCTGAGGACAAAGCCAGAGCTTCAGGCCCTCACTCTACTCACTGCGCCCACTTCACCACCCAGCACTAAGGACCCCACCATTAGTACACAGGCCACTACCTGGTGGCCTTCAATTTCACCTCAACGCATCTATGGTGGCCTCCCTGCAAGATGGACATGGCAGGGACCATAGTCTCCAGTTTATGGGTGGCAAAGCCAGGAGGGAAACCGAGTTTGTGGGCTGGACTTCCTGACCAAAGACTCCTGCCTACTCTCTCCTGGGCCCTGGTCCATGTTCCCTTTCTGGGAACCAAAGTGACACCTCCCTCAGCTTGTATGTGACAGGTGAGGAGAGGGGAGCGTTGCGAGTGCTCACAGAGACTCCACAGAAAACCCCTGGTGCAGAAGGCCCTGCCACCTCCCTGCTTTGTGGCAGGACCTTTCAGGGAGGTGGGTCATCAGGCAGGCTGGTAGTATTTCTGGAACCTGAGAATCTTCTCCTGCCTTCTCGGGCTACAGGACCTGCCTCGGCTCCTTCCCCAGCTCCACTGCTGGGCTCCAGGTAGGTGCAGCCACCTCCCTCCACACACAGGGCAGGAGGGACGGGGCTGGGACCCTGGTTTCAGGCTCTTCTCTCCGCCGCAGGGCGGGCTTGTGGACCCTGCTCAGAGCCCCCCGGGCTCTCAGTTCAGCCTCGTCCTCCCCTCTCTGTGTATTCTGCACTAACCCCCACTCTCTGGGCAAGTCCTGGCTTCTGCCTGACCACTGTCGGCCCCACCTGCCCCTGCAGGTCCCCCAAACCCCTGCCCTGTCTGCCTGCTCCTCCTGGAAAGGGGGCAAAGTCTGGTGATTTGTGGAGGCCTGGCTCTCCCTCGGTCCCTGGGGAGGGATGGACTGGGCCAGCTGTTTTCTGAGCAGCTACCCTGGGGCACAGTCTCCTGGGATGTCCATCCTAGAGAGGGGGTGTTAGATCACAATGATGGTAATCTAAAAACCCAACAGCCCCCAGGTGCTGTGCGCTAAGATCTCCTCTACCTTCCCAGCAGTTCTGTGAGGTAGCAGCATTGCCAATCCCTTTTACGGATGGATAAACTGAGGCACAGGGAGCTGAAGAACGTGTCCAAGGTCATACGGTTAACAAAGGGCAAAGCCACTTTTGTTTTTATCTGTAAAAGATCAGCACTCTTGCCCTGGCTGGTGTGGCTCAGTGGATTGAGCACCAGCCTGCAAACGAAAGAGCGGCCGGTTCGATTCCCAGTCAGGGCACATGCCGGGGTTGCGAGCCAGGTCCCCTTTGGGGGCGTGCGAGAGGCAAGCATACATTGTTGTTTCTCTCCTTCCCTTTCTCCCTCCCTTCTCCTCTCTCTAAAAAATAAATAAGTAAAATCTTAAAAAAAAAAAAAAAGATTAACTCTCTCTCTCTCTCTCTTTTTAAATACAAAAATCTCCATAATATCTATCACATCTCGCACATTACCGGAGGTTTCTGAAAAAGTCTCCTGGTCAGTGTCACATACACAGCCATCAGGTAGCAAAACCAGGATTTGGGTCCTCATCTCTCATGCCACCCTGTCTCTCTGCTGGTGGGATGGGCACAGGCACGCTTGTCCCCACTCACACCTGAGCGCTGCACCTACAACGTGGGATCTGCACCCTGTTCGCTGCAGGAATGACTCTGGTGACTCCAGACCTCAGGGATGGGGAGATGGAGGATGCGGGGTCATTCTTACCCTCACACTTGTTCTCGCTCTCATCCTTGAACTCTGTTTTCCCAGAACTAAGCCTGTATCCCTGGTTGCACTTGCAGAAGTAGCCCCCGTCTGTGTTGTGGCAATCTGCCAGTTTTCCACAGGACACTTTTGAGGGTGGTCCACACTCATTGACGTCTGAAACGAAATAGGACAAAGGGTCACCTCCCAAAGGCGAGAGTGCCCTCAGGGCAAAGAGCTTCTGTCCCCTATCTAGCATGGGGCCTGGTGCTTAATCAGAGCATTTTGGGAAAGAATTACTCTCAGGCAACACTGCTGCAGCTGGGCTGTGGCTGGAGCAAGCCATTCCTGAAGCCCGTTCAATCAGCTCTGCTCTTCTCAGCTCTCTGCCTGTCATCCTGGATTTGGACACAGGAGGAAGTTCTGACGTGGCAGGTATGTGGAAGCTCTGCATCCATCTCCTCAGTCCTGGAAGGGCAAACTGAGGCACAGATCCCAGACTCTTGGGGACCTAGCTCCTCTCTCTAGGAAGCCATATTTATTCACTTCTCATTTTTCACCTTCATATCTTTTCCTCTTTCTTTTTCCTATGTCCTTGATGGCGGTCCGAGGACAAAGGCTGAGGCCCCCAACCACCATGGACATCTCCATGTGCCCCCCGCCCCCCCCCAGGCCTCTGTACCCTCACAACTCTCCATGGGGTTGGTGATGATGATCCCAGATAGAGAGCTGAATCCCGGAGGGCAGAGACAGGCAGTGGCGTTGACACATGTGGAGTCCGAGGGGCACCACGAAGGACAGGTAGCGGCAGCAAAGACTGGGGATGGAGACCATAGTCAGAAGATGAGGGCTGAGCCTGGGGTTGGGGAGGGGTATTGGAAGGAGCAATCCCGAGCTTCCCCCTGCAAAAGGCCTTTCTCCTGCCTGGGCTGAGGGGCTCAGGTGAGGGCTGGGATTCTGGCTGTGGACTGAGTAACTCCCAGCAGACTCACCCCTGGTGTTCTTGGGTCCACCATCTTCCAACAGAACCAGCAAGATACACAGTGCTGGAAAGACAGGCGGAGGGTCAGGGAATCACAGAACAGGGAAGGGTTGACAGAGGCCTGAGGATGACACATCTGAGGGATGTGCCACCCCTCTCAGGCTCGGACCCTGACCATTACTCAAGAAGAGACTGGGCAGGTGGCACCTCTCTGGCCTCCGATGCCCATGGCCAGAGGGTCCGCACTCATCGCCTGAAGGTGGGTTTCAGGAACTGAAGAAGGGGGAGGGGCCCGAACCTGGCGGGGGTCTTGGCTTCTGCTGACCTGTGGGCAGCAGTTCAGGAAACAGACTGGAGCCAGCTGGCCTTGGTTCTAATCCCTGACCTTGGTCAGGTGCCTCAGCACCTCAGTTTCCCCTTCTGGAGAATGGGGATGAAGAAGAAACCCATCCCCTAAAGCGGCGTGAGGCTAAGCACGAGTGCTACCTTCACATCATGTTTATTGTCATCGGGTCTTCATGTAAAAATGAAGGGGATGGACCAGGGGTTCTCTCAGGTCCCCCCAAATCTAAGGTGCTCCAGTCCCTGTCCCCTTCCTCAGGGACACTTCACAACACCCCACACCCACATCTGTCAGCCCCGATGACCACCTCGGGACCCAGCAGTGACATTTCACCTCCTGGCTCCCTGCACACAGGATGACGCTATGGCTCGGGTTGACGTGTGGCTGCACGGACCCCTAGTCCTGCTGTTCTTGCCGCTCGGGCCCCCCCCCCCACGGTGTGTCCTGGGAGTCCTCCTCAAGTCAGCAGAGGCTCTAGAGATGAGGACCTCCTTGCCATTCACCAGAGAGACAAACGAGGAGACAGAGACGGAGAGAAAATAAAGAGGAGGCAGAGACAGGGACAGAAGCTAGAGACAGAGAAGAGAAAGAGGGAGAAAGCAGACAGAGAGGTGAAGAGGAAATTAAGAGATGAGAGAGACAGAGAGATGGAGAGAGAAACAGAGGCAGAAGTTAAGAAGACAGTCATGGGGAGAGATGGACAGGGCAACAGGGAACTCCTAGGAAGGGGGAGCCAGAGATGCCAGAGAGGCACAGGGAGATGGAGACACTGAGGAGAGACAGATAGACAGAAACCGAGAAGGGGAAGGGAGCAGGGAGGAGGGGGCCTGGGCAGCAGGCTGGGGTGTGGGAGGACTTGAGGGAGCCGTCCAGTCCCTGCTGATCTGGAAATGCTGGGGAGGCAGCCCAGGCCTGGACGATCCAGGGAGACCAGACGGGGAGACTGCGGCCGGAGGGGTGGGGGCCAGGGAGAAGGGCAGGCGTGAGTCACTTCCTGGGCCAAATAAAGGGGTCACTCACGGCTCAGTCGCCCTTGGAGGAGCTCCCCGGGGAATTCTGGGGTAGGTCATGGTGAGTACAGCTTGAGGAGTTGCAGGGGTTGCAGACTGGAAGGTCCCCTGAGCACCCAGCCCCCGTGTCCAAACCTGATTACCCCTCAGGCCAGCAGAGGGCAAAGGCCCCTCTCCCAGAGGCCCTCCCAGCTGGGGTAAACTGAGGATGGAATTCCTCTCTTCCTCTTCTCTGGCCACAGGATTTGGGTAGTTGTCCCCTTGACCAGGACCCAGTTCCTCTTTGTAGGACAGGCCACACAAAACCTTCCCTGGCAGGGTGGGACCCGGGCTGATTTATCCCCGCCTCCCAAAGGCCCAATAGCAACTTTCATGCTCACAACTGCCCTAGGAGACAGGGGTCCTGTTTATGTCCACTCTACAGATGGACAAACTGGGGCTCAGAGCCCAGAAAAGGTTTATGGGGAATCTGGTGAACAGGGGGCTTTAGAAGGTGGAAGTGAGGGGTCAAGTTCCCCGTCTCTGCAGGGAGGGGCGTCTTTGTGCCCCGTCAGGCTGAGCCGAGCTTTCCACGCCCCCCCCCCCACACACACACAGTGGCTGCTGGGCCAGGCCTGCACCATCTGGGACCTTGGAAGTCGCCCAAACGGGAGCCTGGAGAGGAGCTGCTGGTCATCTGCTCCCAGGCCCATCTGGTTTGCATTTCCCTAGTCGAGCCCCGCGCAGCCGGGTTCCTACTTAGGACCCTGTGGCAGGGGTGGGGCCATCATCCTCTCCTTGCTCCTCCCGCTAAGGACCCCCCAGCCCTTCCCCCAGACCCGCCAGGGAAATCATCATCGTCATCCTCATCATAACAATGAAAATAGTAACGATAAATACCGTTTACTTAATTCTTACTGCAAACCAGGACTCGCTCAGTCCTTAACACAACCCTGTAAAGTGGAGACCGGACAAGCCCTGCCCTCTTTTACAGATGCGGAAAATGAGGGTCAGGGCTCTGTGACTTGGCCCCCTGACACACCGCCCCTAAAACTGCCGAAATGTATGCATGCCACAGGTAAATGGCACACTCTGCAGATCGCACCTCAATAAAGCTATAAAAAAAGAAAGCTCGCACCTGTTACCCTGGATAAGCACAGAGAGCCCTGCCCCTGTGGCCTAGGGAAGCTGTGGCACCCCAAATGTCATTTCTTAACTCTCTTTGTTGCCTGGTTGCCGGGGCAACGAGCTGCCCCGATAACCGTTAGAGCCACCCTGGGTGGGGCGGGAAGGGAAGCAGTGGGGAAGTCACAGCAACGCTCAAGTTCAAACCCACAGCAGTAATCCCTTCAACCCACGGCTGAGTCCCAGCCAGGTCTGAGGGAGCAAGACTCGGGGGGTCTCTGGGCTTCTCTGCCACTGAGACAATGTGGCGGGGGGTATTGGGGACACCCCCCACAGTAGAAAGATCCCCGTCCTTAGCTCCCTAGCACCCCTCTAAGCCATCTGTTAAGAATGACTTCCTGAGGGGGTCACAGCACTCACTTTTGGCCCCCTTTCCTTCTCCCCTGCTTCAGTTTCCCCTCTTAAGGAGCAGTTTCCAATGTGGATCCAGAGGGAGCTTGAGATCCCTCTGGGCATAGGGGAACGGGACCTTAGAACACCCGGGGGGTCCTGCCTGGGGGTGGGGGTGCCCAGGCACCGCCCGCTGCTCTCCCAAGGCACCCACCCAACCATGTGTTTTTCTCCCTGTCAGGCCCCAAAGCTGCCAGCTGTACCTCCTATTTCACCACAAGGCAGCAGTGGGGGCGGGGCGGGAGGAGGGGGGCGGATAGGAAGCAGAGGTACCAAAGGGGTCCTGTCAGGGGCCCCCAAATTCTCACCAGATAGGACGCTGAAGCGGGGACCTCCCATGGTCTGAGCTGCCATCAGGGGAAGCAGAGGTTGGGGCAGAGCCGCTCGCGTCCCCAGGCTGGGCAGCTGTGCAGTATGCATCATCGTGTGGCCTCCGGGCCTTTATAAAGTGTGTGTGTGGGGCGGGGTGGGGGAGCCACTGCTCCAGGTCCCTCCCCGGAACTGGTGGGGCAGCTGAGAGCCAACAGGAAAGTGCAGTAAAAACACAGACCCAGGGGCGCTGCATCTACACACACACACACACACACACACTCTCAGGTCCTTCGCAGCAGTTCCACTGTTTGAACTTCTGACAAACACTCTGACCCCTCTCTTTGCTCATCAGCACTTATTCCACGGGAAAGTGAGGGCGTGGAGGGCAGAGGTTGGGGAGTCTTGCTCAGAGGGCTGTTTCGGTTAGGGAGGGACCACGTCAGAAACAGCTGGGGGCTCCCACGTCAGGGGCCTCCCTGTGCCCCCTGCCTTGGCGTGCCCTGGTCTCCAAGGCCGGCCCCTGGGCTAACGGTACCCACCCCCGATTTTCAGGAGAGGAAACTGAGGCGCAGAGAGTCCAGAGTCCAAATCGGAGCTGGAGGAGCATGACGGCGCTCTTCTTGGACGCCAGGCAGGCACCAAGGAGAGGAATGTCAGACCACCAAGGGGCCACCATGCTGGAGAGGACCTTCCGGGGCCAGCAGTTCCCCTGGTGGGGAACACCTTTCAGGGGATCATGGGCCCCACATTAATCAACAGAGAATCACATGACAGGAGAGGTGTTTCCTTTTTGAATAAGTCACGTGACTGGCTTATCTCTGGGACCATCTAGTCCTTTTTAAAATCCGCTATTACTTCTAAAGCGCTCAACCTGAGCCAGGCCTGACTCTAGGTGCTTTTTCAACTCATGGACGCTGCGAAGCACCTGTGAGGCAGGCGCAGCTCTGAGCCCCCCTGACCGGGGGGCGAGCTGAGGCACAGCTCGCAAGGAACTCAGCAGAGACCCACAGGCAGGAGGCATAGTCCCCAGGGTCCAGAAAGAGTCTCCACCGAGCGCTGGTACGTCTTAAACACCTTAGCGGCCCTGAGGTTTACCCAGCTAGCACCCAGGCTTTTAGGTTCCTTGAGGTATTAGTTCTTTTTAAGTTTATGGAGTCTCGGGGCGGCAAGAAAGGTTTTCCAGTTATGACATCGATATATATAGTTTCCTTTTTAAATGAGCAGGTTCAAGGACTGAAAAGTGTAGAAAATTCAAGAAAATATGAAGTCCACCATATTTAGAAAGGGGAAGATCGTGGTCATGGAAAAATAAGGTCACCGATGGCTGCAGGGCAGGGAGGCTTCATCCCCGGAATGGTGGAGCAGCCCCACGCCTAGAGTTAACCCCTCCCTGCCCAGTGCCCTTCACTTGGCCTGAGCAGAGCCTGCGAAGGCGGCCCCAGCAGGTTGCCGGAGGGGCCTGGGGTAGGGAAGTGGACACTGGAGGAGCCTGAGAGGGAACCAGAACAGGTCTAGAGTACATTTTGGCTTTTTTACCAAAAAGCGGGAAACCCCAGGGCTGGAGAAGCTCAGGAGCGTGAGTTTCAGCCTAGGAGCGGTGGGAGCCCCACCCTAGGCCCCAGGGCATTGCCCCCACACCCCTCTGCTTGGTCGTCCATTGTTTTGCCTCTTCGTCCTGGGATGGGCCTTGGGCTATTGGAGCAGGTCTAACCTGTCTGGGATGCAGTCTTCCTGCCTGATGAATGGGATTAGAATGCCTGGCCCCAAGAGCAGAGAAAGAACTAGGGTAACACAGGAGAAAAGGCTCTGGGGTGTTTTCAGCAAGTCTGGGGGAGGCACAGAGAGGGACATCCGCACTGCCACCACTGTACTCTGGCCTGTCAGCAAGCCCTGTGGCCCTGACTTCAACCAGCCCCCAAATCCTCTCACTGCTCCTCACTGGCCCCCACCCTGGTGTAGTCCCATCATCCCCCACGTTGAGACCCTGGCTCCTGTCCCCCGCACCCTGTTCCCCTCGCCCAGCGACCCAAGGGTGCTTGGGACCGCCTGAGTCAGGACAAACCGTTTCTCTGCTAAGAACCCTCCACGGCTCCCGCCTCACTCAGTGCAAACCTCTGGTGGTGCATAAGACCCTGCAAGTTCCATCCTGTCACCTCCTTGCCCTCAGCACCCTCCTCCCCTCAGTCACTTGGGTCCTTTTATCCTTGTGGGCGACACAAGCTAAGCCTCCTGGTTCCCAGCCTGCTGTCCTGGTTTCCTGCGCAAACATTCCCTGCCCTGCCTTCCCCGTCCAGTATATACCATATCCTCTGCTATCTTCAGCAACCCCAGCTGCTCCCCACTTGCCCCGTTTGCCTCGTCAGAGCCCCAGCAGGGAACTTACCCGCTCCCTCTTTACGGCCTGTCCCTCACCCTATAGACTGTCAGCCCAGAGGGCAAGACTTTGATCCCTTTGTGCCTCTGCACCTTGTGGGCTTCCACAGTTAGCTGTGCTCCCCACCGAAGAAAACCACCTTTAGGCTTCCTGATCTGGCCCCTGCTTAGAGCAGCGACACCATTCCTCCTCCTTCCTTGAACTTCTCTGAACTTCCAGCCCCGCTGAACCCATTGGGCAGCCCCCGGACAACTTGCATCCTCTGTTCCACATGGTGTGAGGCAGGGACATGGGTCCCCATTTGTCACATGGGAGACGGGCACCTGGGGGTGTTGGGCCATTGGGCTGAGGTTCTTCAGCTAGGAAGTGGCTGAGCCAGGATTATTCAACCAATAACAATGGGTGTTATTTATTATAATATATTATTATTTTCATTGTTATAGCTGCGGCAGGGACAGGTCTCCACAGTGGGTGATGGTTGTCATCTCGCACCTGCTCTATGCCTGACCCTCTTCTAAGCACTTGACACCTTCGTCCCAGGGGCCCTAGGAGGCAGGTGCTGTGGTTTGCATTAGAGAGATGGGGAAACGGAGGCACAAAGTGATGAAATGACTTGCGCAGTCACAGGGCACACCCCTCTCACATCTGAGTTCCGGGGAAAACCCCATCTCTTCCACTTTTGGACCGCGTGGTCTCAGATGGGTTAAGCGACCTCTCTGGGCCTCGGTTTCTCCGTCTGGCGGAACCTCAGCAAGCGCAGGTGAGGGTCATAAGGGAGTGAACAAACTGCAGGGGCTCGGAGCGGATGCGCAGCCAGCATCAGCTGTGGCTGCCGGGATGGCCGCCTTCTCTGCAATGCCCTCTACTGTGGGGAAGAAGACGAGGGGACCCCCACATCCTGCCTCCCCTTCTTGGGCCACCTGCCCGTGCCCAGCACTCTTAGAAGCCCCAGCTGAGGCGGGGGTCAGACGGGGTCTCCAGACAGAGGGGGGCATAACAGGAAGCCCCCTGACTGGGAGACAATGGTAGAGGAAGGGGCTGGGCCAGCCCCCACTCGGATGAGCCCAGCTGCTGGCTCCAGGAGGGCGGCACAGCTATTGTGAGGCCAGACAGCTGTCCTAAAGCAGGAAGCCCCAGAGAGGGAGGAAAGAGGGTGGGAGGCTGCTGGTCAGCCCTGACCCCAGACCCAGGGGCAGGCAGGACAATGGGCCCTTTGTCTCCTCCTGCAGGCTGGACACCTGGGTTCCAACCCACCCCCTAACCCTCTCCAGGCTCATCTTTCGGAGTCTACCTGACCAGGTACTCCTAGTCAGACCCTGCCCAGCCCCAGCTGTCATCCTCCTGACCCTTGACCCCCACCCAGGCCAGCCCTGGGAGCTGGGAGGCAGCTTTGAGCTGGGCCATATTTTTAGTTCCCCGGCACTGTTGAGCGAACTGCTAAATATAGAAGCCAAGCTATTTGGGGCCTTGGCCTGGGGCAGAGTGGGGGTGGGGACACTGCACATGTGCCTCCTTGGCATGGGTCCCTAAGAATAGCCTAGGCTGTGGGGATCTGGGGGCCAGGAGCAGGATGTCTGCTTGAATGGGGATACAGACAAGACCTGGTGGCAGAGCCCAAACTGATGAGAGGGGAAGCAAGCGGTTGTGATGCCTTAGAGCAGCGATTTTAAGACTTTTTCTTTCTCTTTTTTTCCCACCACCTTCAATCTTTTTCATTTCATGGCACACCTAAACTAATTACTAAAATTCTGCAGCACACCAAAGAATATATTTTTTGCTGATCTGACAAAAAAAAAAGGTATAATTTTGATTCATTCACACCAAACGGCTATCGTTATATTGGCTGTTGTCATTTTTTTATTTGACAATTTATGGGAAAAGAAGTCAGTGCCCCTGACTAAATAGTCAGGTATTGCATGTTTTAACAATTCTTGCAGCCCAGCGGTTGAAATCACTGTCTCAGAGGGACATGGTTTTGAGGACCAAGCAGAGTTTATGGTTGGGCCACTTCCCTTACCTCCTTCACCCCAAGGCCCTGTGGCCGTAGGAAAAGGGGGTTGAGCTGTCACCCCTCAGTGTTCTGTGCTTCTAGGAAATGAGGGCCTTCAGGAAGCTGAAGGGACACCCCCAAAACCCCAAACAAACCCCAGCTCCTAGCAACCCACTTCCCCTTCTGAGCTCACTGGGGGCTGTGACATGGGCTGGGGGTGGGGCGGGGCTATAAATAACTGGTTTATAAGCAGCTACCACGACTGCCAAGCAGGGTTCCCCAAGGCAGAATGGAGAGGGCTTCTAACCGGGCAGCTGGACCTCAAGTTGTCCCTACCTTCACCCCCTCCCAGCGATCACCAAGATCGGGGAAGTAAGGGTGAGCTGAAGGGTGAGTTGTTTAAAAGGGGCAATGCCAATGATCTTTAAGGCAGCCCAGGAACACGATGGCTATTAAGACTTTAATGGAAGCTTAATGCTTCCTCAGCCCATCGGATCAAGTGGGTTAGAATATTATACAACTGTGAAAAAGAACGCCGGGGCATGCCATGCTACGGTGGCTGGGCCTTAGCAACCTACTCACTTCTTGACTTTAAAAACCGAGTGAAGTGCAAACATCTTAATCAGTTTGATGGATTTTGGGTTTCCCCCCCAGCTTTATTGAGGTGCAATTGACAAATAAAACTGAAATGCATTTAAAAGGTACGACCTAATGATTTGGTTGTAGTAGAATCTTGAGCAAAAAAGAAGTCCCCACAGCCCCATACAAAAGCTGCCTTTGTCCTAAAGCTCAGGCACGAAGAAAACAAAACAAGGTAAGGCTTCAGCACACAAATGCGTAAGAAAACAAGCAAAAATGAGTGACAGAATAAGGAACAGAGTGCAGGGTGGTGGAGGGTGAGAGCGGGGTCGTGTCCAGTTCTTGGTAGGGACGTTGATGGTGACGGGTGGGGGGGGGATCCTTAGGATCTTAAAAAATAAATGAATAAAGCAAGTTAAAGCTGGTCATAGGTAGAATTATATTTCATTGAGTCTGTGAACCTGAGACCCTGTAAAACTTTCTTAGGAACTTTGAAAACATTTTAAGTCTCTAATGAGAAGTGGTTAGAGGAAGCTCAGAAAAGAGATGGAAAGAGTTGCCCAGGGTGAGGGTATTCAAGTGGGGGGGGGCCCAAGTAAGAAGGGGGTTGGCTGGGGCGGGGTGGTGGGCAGTGGAGGAACTGACAGCAACCAACAGGAAGCTGTGCAGTACAGAGCCTGGGAACATTCAGTGCTACTTCTGCCTCTTTCTCAGAGGTCACAGCCTCTTCCCCATTCTGCAAGGGCTTCTGGGAGTGTCTGGCTAGGGGCTGACAGAGCCCCAGTGAGGATGGGCTCCAGCCTCCCGGCGACCCTGCCAAGGGGTCCCAGAATGTGGGGCAGGTGGGGAAGGGAGGAGATTTGGGCTGAGTGTCTAAGGTCAACCTCTCCCCGTGCCTCAGTTTCCCTAGTTGGGCCCCCCTGTCACTTTCTTTCTAGGGTCATAGGCAACGGTGCTCAGGGTCACGTCCAATCTCAGAAAGAAGCGACGTACTCTGGGACCCAGGGCTTCAGTGAGAACGAGCCCACCCCAGCTCTCTATCCGACTGAGATCTCTCTTTGTCAGCTGTGGAAAACAGCTGGGCACTTCCTCAAAATGTTGGAGAGGTTCCCTATGACTTAGCAATTCCACTGTTAGGTAGATACCCAAAAGAACAGAAAATAGGGACTCCAACAAATACTTGTTACACCCATGTGCATTGAAGTGTGGTTCCCAATCATCAAAAGGTGGAAACAAGCCAGTGCCCATTGGCCGATGAATGGATGAACAAAATGTGGTCCATCCACACAATGGAATGGTATCCAGCCACAAAAATAATGGCGTTCCGACAGAGGTGGTGGTCACCCCACATTGTGAATGTGCTGAATGTCACTGGATTGTTCACTTTTAAATGGTCAATTTTACGTCATTGTGAATCTCACCCCCATTTTTAAAAATCCTGAGTGGGTGATGACACTGTCCCCCAGCCCTACCCTGGGCATCTCTGCTGTGACAACCTCTCCTCTGTGGCTCACAGATTGCCCCTCAGTTTACTTTTCCACTGTCTCAGATGAAGCAGGCATTACTCTCCTCCTTTTACAGATCCGACAGTCACACAGTCACTCAACAAACACCGTGTGCCAGGCACTCTTTTAGGCACTGGGGGTCCAGATGTGAACAAGCCAGAGCAAAACCTCTGCCCCGTGGGGCTGATATTCCCACATGGGAGATCATGAATGTGATACATGAGGGTGCTGTGGAGAATGTCAGCAATGAGAATATTAGACAGGGTAATGAAGGAGGAGGGAGAGGCTGGGGGGGAAGGGCTGCCAAACTAAACAGGGCGCTCGGGGAAGGGCTCGCTGAGAAAACGAGGGAAGACCTGAAGGAAGTGAGAAGGGAAGAGCTATGAAGCTATCTGGGGAAGAAGGTTCCAGGCAGAGGGAAAGCCCGTGCAAAGGCCCCGAGGCCAGACAGTACCTGGTATGGAGGAGCAATGAGGCCTGTGTGGCTGAAGCTGAGTGAGCCAGGGGCAGAGAAGGGGGACATGAGGCTGAGAGATACTGAAGTGATGTTGTATGCAGCAAGCTATGAAGTCAGAAGTAAATTCAAAATACTTAACACCCAGCCAAGAGTGGAGGTTGACCAGTTAGACTGGAGTTGTCAGCCCTGTGTGGGTTCTCTCTCCCGTGCCCCTTATTTCTGATGGCCTCCACTGAATGCCTGGGGGACTGGGACCCTCCACAGGAGTGCCCCCGACCCCAGGGACAGCACAGGCCTCCCCACACCGTGCCTGAGCCAAGAAGGACCATGGGTCATTTTACAGGTGGGGAGATAGGCCGGAGTGCGGTGGGCTCGCTCAGGGGGATCCCAATGCTCTCTACTACACTGTGGTGGCAACGCAGGCCCAGGGCCACTTTCTGCAGCCAGCCCCATCATCACTCTCCTGGACCAGTGCAATCATTGGTCTGTCCCTTACTTCCGCCCTCCCTGCCCAAGCTGCCAGAGGTGCCCGTGAGCACCCAAGTCAGGGACCATTTCTCCTCTGCTCAAGAACCCTCCTCCACGGCCCCCACCTCCTTCAGAGCAAAAGCCCAAGTCCTCTCGCGTAGCCTGAATGCTCTGCCCTGTCCCCTCCCTGCCCTCATGACCTTCTGCTGTCCGCACATACTCTGCTCCAGCCACATAGGCCTCCTCACTGTTCCTCAGCGCTTCAGACGTGTTCCCGCCTCATGGCCTTGGCACAGACTGTTCCCTCTGCTTGCACCGCCCTTCCTCCCCCAGACATCCACACATTGCCCCTCTCACCTCCTTCAACTCTTTGTTCAAATGTCACCTCTTCACTGAGACCTTCTGTGACCCCCTCCTTAAAACTGCAACCAGCCCCAGACGCCTTTTCCAAAGCACTGACCACCTCTGAAGTCACTTAATTTCCACTGTTCATTGTCCATCTCCCTCCAGCACACCTGCCACGGTCATGGCTGTGTCCCCTGCGCCTTCAACAGTGCCTCAGACACAGCTGGTGCTCAATAAAGGCTGCAAAAATGGATGTCAAAGTCAGACTTTATTGCAGCTATATCTTTGACATCTTTAAACACCTCTGTAATCTCTTTTCATTTTATTTTATTTTCCTTTTCCACTTAAAAAATCCTCACCTGAGGACATTTTTTCATTGCTTTTTAGAGAGAGAGGAAGAGAGAGAGGGAAGCATAAATGTGAGAGAGAAGCATCAATTGGTCGCCCTCTGTATGCACCTGGACCGGGAATCATACATGGTTGGACTGGGGATCATACTTGCCTGGACTGGGGATTGAACCCACAACCTAGGTATGTGCCCTGACCGGGAATTAAACCTGAAACGCTTCAATTACAGGATGATGCTCCAACTCACTGAGCAACACCAGCCAGGATATTTCTCTCTCTCTCTCTCTCTTTCTCTCAAACAAAAAGAGCAGCCTCTTTGATCCATGGCTGGATAGAGGGTGAGGCTTCAGCTCTCAGGGCCCTCGGAGGACAGGCAAAGCTCTGAGAGTGAGAGACCCCCTATGTTTTTCTCCTAGTCCCTCCTCACCCCAGTCCCAACTCTGAGCCTTCAGCAGGTAGTAGCATTAACCATGTTTAATATCACCTCCACATGTTCCCATCAATGTTGGGTTTTTTTTCCTTTTTCTTGTTTCCCACTTATGGAGATGGTCTTGGCTTCCTTTTGTGACAGTGGAATAAGGTTTCTTTCAAAATAAATTCATTTAAGGATAAGGAAAAAAAAGGAAAAACAGATTGATTGAAGGAACAATCTGTGTTTCGTGGAGAGAGGAATGAATGATGCCTGGGAGCTGCCAATCAGTTCCGTGCCACAGGAGGCAAGGATGGGGCAGTGTGTCTGGGCTCTGTGTGGAGATGTGCCAACGCCTCTGCCAAATGTCCTGGACGTGATGCCATCAGGAGCTGGGGAGGGGAGAGGGTGCCTCTGGGCAAACAGCATCATTTTTTTCTGAGTGGCCCAAGAAGGGTTTTTTTTCTGAGATCATTTCCTGTTTGCACCTTCATATGTGGGGCTGTGGGTGTCACTGGGGCTTTTCGTGGCCCCTGGTGTGCGTCTCGATGCTGAGTGAGAAAGTTCAGTGACAGGGCCTTCTTGCATGTGCTGCTGCCATGCCTGCCTCTTGCCCCCCGTCTCCGCCTGATGCAGGAAGCTAGCCCTGAGGACCACCAGCCTGCCTGATGCCCTTGAGGCCAGGTAGCCCTGGCATTGGCCACACCCCGAGCTTTCCTTGAAACAGTCATTAAAATCCCTAGACAAATGGCCAAAAAGCACATGAAAAGATGCTCAATATCACTAATCATCAGGGAAATGCAAATCCAAACCACAGTGAGACATCGCCTCGCTTTTATTAGGATGGTTACCACCAACAAACAGAAAATGACGAGTGCTGATGAGAGTGTGGAGAAAATGGAACCGTTGTGCGCTGTTGGTGGGAATGTGAAATGGTGTAATCGCTGTAGGAACTGTATGGCAGTTCCTTAAAGAATCAAACATAGAATTAGTACATGACCCAGCAATTCCACTTCTGAGCGTACATCCAAAAGAACTGAAAGCAGGGTCTCAAAGAGATACTTGTACACCCATGTTCGCGGCAGCATTACTCACGATAGCTAAAAAGTGGAAGCAACCGAATTTTCCATCGACAGCTGAATGGATAAACAAAATGTGGTGTATATGTACAATGAAATATTATTAAGCCTTAAAAGAAAGCAAATTGTGACACATGCTACCGTGTAGCTAAACCTCAAGGACTTTATGCTCAATGAAAGGAACCAGTCGCAAGAAGGCATATACTGCATGATTTCACTTACATGACATATCTAAAGTAGCCAAATTCATAGAAACAGAAAATAAAATGGTGGCTGCCAGGTGTGGGAGGAGGCAGAAGGAGCAGTTGGTGTTTAGTGGGTATGGAGTTTCAGTTTTGCAAGATGAAAAAGTTCTGGGGGTTGGTTGCACAACTGTGTGAATGTACTTAACACCATTGAACCGCATGCCTAAAAGTGTGGTTAAGATGGTAGATTTTGTTTTGTGTTTTTGACCACTGAAAAATTTTTTTAAAAGGAAGGAAATTCTGACGTATGCTATAACATGGATGGCCCCTGAGGACATTATACTGAGTGAAATAAACCAGTCAGAAAAGGGCGAACACCATATGACTCCACTTTTATGAGGTTCCAAGAGGAGTCAAACTCACAGAGGCAAGAGGTAGACGGTGGGAGCCAGGGGTTGGGGGAGGGGGAGTGCGAGGGGGAGGGGGGTAGTCAGTGTTTACTGGGGACAGAGTTCCAGTCTGTGAAGATGAGAAAGTTCTGGAGATGGATGGCGGTGATGGTTGCGTATGAGTGTGTTTAATACATCAGAATTGTCCACTTAAAAAATGGTTAAGAGGTAAATTTTATGTTACATGTATTTTGCCACATTAAAAAAAAAGACATTCAGGGCAGAGGCTAAGAGGGACCACACAGTTTCCTTTTCCTTTTCTCCCAGACAGGACCCAGGTGAGAAGGAAGATCTCTGATGTTCTAAACGCCGAGATTTGGGGTTTGCTTGTTACTAGAGCAGAACCGAGCCTGCCCTGACTCAGGTGTGCCAGCTGACACCTGAGTCCTCTCCTGTGTGTGCTGATGCCCGCCAGCCAGCGTGAACCCCAGGGCTGGAAGTAGGATGACAAGGTCGGCACTTGCCTCAGGAGCAAAATTTAAAGAGGCGCCGAAGAACTCAATAGTCAAGAGGATTATTATCCGAATGCATGTGTTTTAAAAATTCAAAATGATTGCAAAACATTGACGATGACTGAAAAAGCAAAATTTTACATTAAAGCGAGATCTGTCACAGCAATGTGCTGAGACACAATTAGAAATGAGGTAGAGGGTAGATTTTTGTACCTCGCATGCCTCACTCTAGTCCCAGCCCTGGTGACCACCTGCGACTCTGTCTGGGGGCTTTCTATAGCCCATGTGGCCACAGGTCAGAGCAGATAGGGCGTTAACATTCCTGGGCATAACCCTCCATCACTTTTGGTGGGTCAATACCCCAGCACCTTCACGCCTCAAGTTTGTGTCCTACACATTCTCTCAGAGGTCCCCGGGGGACTGAGCCCCAGGTGCCAACCGCAGAAATGCACTCATTCAAACTCTCCGAATTTGCTGCCTGCACCTTCCTATCTCATTTCCCTTATTATCTACTCATGCTTTCTAAGATCCCCTTCTGATGAAGTAACTGCGCTCAATCCTTGTCTCAGGCTCTGCAGTTAGGGGAAGCCAGCCCAAGGCAGACGCCTATTAAAATTTTATTTCAACATGGCAAACTCTGTAACTCCTGACTCACCTCCTCGTCTTGGGCCAGATCTGCTCATCTGATTTATTGCCATGCAACAAATCGCCCCAGATGTAGGGGCTTAAAATAACAGCGAACGGCTACGATCTCACAGTTTTTGTCAGTCAGGAATTAGATGTGACTTCGCTGAGTTCTTTGCTTCAGGGTCTCTCATGGGCCACAGAGTCTTCCGAGGGCTTGAGGAGGAAAGGGTCCACCCCCAAGCTCACTCCGGTGTGGTTGGCAGGATTCGGTTCCTCACTTGAGGAGGTGGCTCTCAGGTCCTCACCACGTGGGCATCTCCACAGGGCAGCTCACAACGTGGCAGCTGGCTTCACCAGAAAGAGAGAGACGCAGAGAAGCAGAGAGGCAGAGAGACAGAGAGACAGAGAGACAGAGACAGAGACAGAGAAGGAGCCTTGGGAGCATGATGGAAATCTCCGTCTTCCTTAACCTACTTTGGAGAGTGACATCCCATCACCTTTGTCTTACTCTACTGTTAGAAGCAAGTCATGAGCCTTTGCCCACACTCCAGAGGTGGGGATTACACAGGGATACCGGCGGGGGTGGGGTGGGGGGGGTCATGGGGGCCGTCTTGGAGTCTGTCCTCTGTTTCTCCCCTTTTTGGTGCGTGGTTCCACCACCACTTCAAGCCCCAAGTGGGGGTGTCATCCTGTCTATGAGGCACCCTAACCTTGCTCCAGATGGCTCTTCTGATCTCACCTCCTTCCTTGATCCTGTGCTGGCTTTCCCTCTCTTCTTAGAAGCTCGGTCCCACCTCAGGGCCTTTGCATCTGCTGTTCCATCTGCCTAGAACTCTCTTCCCCCAGGTATCTTCTACATGGCTCTTCCTTCGGGGTCTTTCGCCTGGCTGCTGACCGGGTGTCAGCTGAGGCTGCAGTCTCACCTGAAGCCTGGATCAGGTAAGCACTCACTCCTTCCAGCTTTAGCTTTAACACGACCTCCTTAAATAGGTATTCCTGGTGCACTATCTTGTCCTGCACAGTAAAATGTTAACTCAGTGGGCATGGGGTGCTCCAATCCTGCACCTTCTAAAGGAAGGCCTGTTTGCAGAATGCCCTTGCCTTGCTCCTGGGAGGTCATTTTGAAGGCCCTGGAGTGTCCCGACTGACAAGAGTTTCTGTATACCTCAGACCGTAGACCACACCAGAGAGCCGTGCTCACAATATGATTCATAGTGGAGGCCTTGGGCCACCATGTGCTAACAGCTTGACCTCTGAAGGGGATGAGTTCAGCTACATGAGTGGTAAGCCAGTCCCACGTGACCAACTCCCAGTAAAAAGCCTGGACACGTAGCCTCAGGTAAGCGTCCCTGGTTGAAAATACTCAGTGCCTGGTATCTCCTGAGTCCCACCCCATGTGCCTTGTCCTTTGCTGATGTTCACTAATATCTTTTCCTTGTAATAAATTGTCACTCGGAGCACAACAGCTTTTCTAGGTTATGTGAGTCCAAGTGAATCATTCACCCCTCAACCCCCGCAGGGCCCCCCCACCCCAGCCTCCCTCCTTTGAGATCTCATTGCCCTCGTCACTCCATGGCATGTTCTTGCTCATTTGCTATTTCCTGTGTCTCTCCCCTGGACTGAAGGGAAGGCCAGAACCTCGTCTATGGCTCTCACGGGAGGTGGACGACCAGAGAGGTCGGGGGGGCGGCCCTCACTCTGCCACTCTCTGGCGGTGTGGTCTGAGGTGAGCAACTGTCATGTCTATGCTCCAAACTCCCTGCCTGTAAAATAGGAACGTGAACACGGGTTCTTCTTTCTTTCTTCCTTTTTTTAAAAAAGATTTTACTTATTTATTTTTAGGAGAGGGGAAGGGAGGGAGACAGAGAGGGATAGAAACATCGATGTGAGAGGGAGAAGCATCGATCAGTTGCCTCTCATACTCTTCCCCAACTGGGGACCCGGCCTGCAACCCAGCCATGTGCCCTGGCTGGGAATTGAACAGGTGATCTTTCGGTTTGCAGGACGACATCCTACCACCGAGCCTCACCAGTCAGGGCACAAGCTCCTCTTTCATAGACCATCGGGAGATGGGTGGGCTGGTTTATTGACCCCCAGAAAGGCCTCTGTAAGTATTAGCATCTAAGTGTTGGTCACTCTGTCTCACCAGTAGCTAGACTGAGCGGAGGTCAGTGCTCAGTTAAGAACAAATGAGTTAAGAAGACCCCTTTGAGGCCTTCGACATGGAGAGGCAGGGGGGACCCAGAGATGCCCAGGTAGTGGAGAGGAGAACTGAAGAAGCACCAGAGAGGGTTAGACGCCCGCCCGACCTGTGGCTCTGGCCACACACTCGCCCTGCCAGAGCCATTTGGGACTGCCCCGGAAGCCGGGCCTGTGGTGGCCACTGGGGAGGAGATCCCAGGGAATGACAGAGCTGGGTAGAGAGGGAGATGGTGGGGGAAAACCAAATCCATGGTCAGGGCTCTTAGGAGGAAATGCGTGGGACGGCTGAGGGGGAAGATGTGGTCAGGGCAACTGGAGCCGTGGCTGTGGGCGGACGCCGGCGGGCCACAGAGAGAGGCTGTGCTGGGCGACTGTGGGTCTGCCCTGGCCTGGGAGGACGCCTCCCTTCTGCTGGAGGCCCTGGAGATGCTGCGGGGCTCCGGATACAGGCCTCCCTACCCCTGCGGGAGGAATGCGCCCCCTCCCCACGCCCTGCTTCTAGATTCTTCCACATAAGGCTTTCAGGGGTGCTCATGCCATATGAGTTCAGGACAAAAGAATCAGAAGCACATGGTCTGAGTCCCCAGGGAGGAGTAGTTTTGGAAATGAGACCAAAAGGAAGAAGTCAGAGCCAGAGGGGGGGCGCTGGGATGTGGGCTTGAGAGGCCACGGGAAGAGGCGTCCGTTCTGAGCAGGCTCGGCCCCTCAGGACATCCACACCGCCAGAGCTCAAATCAGGGCCAAGCCTTGGCTGGGGACAAGGGCCGCGGTGGACCCTTGTGCAACCTGGGCCCCTCCCTCTGCCTCTCTGGCCCTCAGTGTCCTTCCTAATAGTCCAGGGGCTCAGGTCAAAGTACTTGGAGTCATCTGTCTCTCTGTCTCTGTCCCTCTCTACTCCCCCACCCCCGCATCAGCAAACCCCGAGGGCTCTACTTTAAAAATCTATCCAGAACCCACCCACTTTTCACCTCCTCCATGGTCCTCCCCCGGACCAGCCCCACTGACTCCCACTTGGACCAGTGCGGTCCCCTCTGCCCTGATCTTTTGGCTCCCACTCCTCCCCCTACAGGCTGCTCCCCCAACAGTGGCCAGAGGGCAGCCTGTGCTCCAGGACTCTCGGTGGCTCCCACTTCACCCAGAGCAAAAGTCAAAGTCCTCCTCGTTGTTACCAGAGAAATGACAAGATCTCAGATCTTCTCTCCTTGAAGGAAACAGTTCAGTCAAGAGACAAAGTGCCGCAAAACGAGAACTTACTGGCCGTAGCACAAAGCACACTCAGGACAAAACAAGGGGGGCTTAGCATAGAAGCAACAGGAGAGCTAGCCGAGGCTGGGCTGTTGTAGCTCATTGGGAGGACAGAGAAAAGGGGACACTGGAGACGGGTTCAGGGGGTTAGCCAAGGATGAGCTCCCGCTGCCCGCCGCTCCCCTGGTTGCAAGTCTGGTGGGGACCCTTAGAGTTCAGGAGATGTGTGCCTGTGGGGGAAGAAGAGGAAGTAGGCAAAGCACCACACTCGTGACCCATAAGGCTCTGCATGTCTTGCCCTGTCCCCTCCCTACCTTTACCTCCTCCCACTATCCCCTTACTGTTTCCTCTAGCCCCACTGGCTTCCTAGTGTTCCTGGCACACTCCCACCCCTGGGCCTTTGCACAGGTGTTTCCCTCCGCCTGGCAGCCTCCTTCCCTAGATCCCCGCAAGGCTCTCTCCTCGCCTCCTCCAGGTCTTTACTCAAATGTCAGCTCCTTAGTGAGCCCTCCCTCCTTCCCTGACCCCTGACTTAAAGCCGCATTCTCCTGTGCCTACTTTATTTTTCGTCACACATCACCATCTGACACTCTGTAGGTTTTAGTTCTTGATCCCGATTCCCCAGGAGAATGTCAGTTCCACAAGGGCGGGGCTTATTGCCCGCGGTGTTCACAACACGGTCTGGCACTGCAGGTACCTGTTGATTTAATTGACCGGTGACAGTCCCATCTGTGGATTATTGGGGTGACTCTTTTAATAGCTTTATTGAGGGGTAATTTACATAGCATATAATTTACCTGTTGCGTGCAGTACAGTTAAATAATTTCTAGTAAATTCACTGAGTTGTGTAACCGTCACCACAATCTGGTGTTTGAGAACACTTTTGTCACCCCGAGAGCTCCCTCGTTCCCCCTTTGTAGCCCATCTCCACTCTCCTCCCCTGCCTCAGGCAACCACTGGTCTGCTTTTTGTCTCCATAGCTTCACCTTTTCTCGAAATTTCACATAAGTGAAATCGTACAAGATGTAGTATTTTGTATGAGGCTTCTTTTACTCCGTATAATATTTTTGAGGCTCACCCATGTTGCTGCATGTACCAGTAGTTTGTTTCTTTTTCACTGATGAGTAATATTCCACTGAATGGGAGGAGCGCATTTTGTTCATCCACTCATCTGCTGGTGGGTATCTGGGCTGTCGCCACCTTTCGGTGATTGTGTGGGTGATGCTTCTGTGAACACTCCTGTACAAGCTTTTGTGGGGACGTATGCTTTCGCTTCTGGATCGTATGGTAAATGTATGCTTAATTTAAAAAAAAAAACAACAACTGCCAGATTGCTTTCCAAAGTGATGGTACCATTTTACATCGCTGCCAGAGTGGCTGAGGTTCCAGTGCCTCCATCCACACGAACGCTGGGAATTGTCAGTCTTTTTAATTTTTTAAAAGATTTTATTATTCATTTTTAGAGGGGAAGGGAGAAAGAGAGGGAAACATCAATGTGTGGCTGCCTCTTGTGCGCCCCTCCCCGGGAAGCTGGCCCGCAGCCCAGGCATGTGTCCTGGCTGGGAATCAAACCAGCGACCCCTTGTTTCTCAGGCTGGCACTCTATCCAGTGAGCCACACCAGCCAGGGCAATTGTCAGTCTTTTTCATTGTAGCTCCTCTAATCCGTGTGTGCAATGGTATCTCATTGTGCTTTTAATTTGCATTTTTCTAATGACTAGTGCTGTTGAAGATCTTTTTCTATCCTTATTAGCCTCTTTGCTAAAATATCTCTTCAAATCCTTTGCCCATTTTTAAGTTGGCTTTTTGGTTTTATTATTGAGGGTTTTAAAAGAATGTATTTTTCATTTGCTTGTGGCTGGTATATAAAACTGGAATTTGTTTTTATTTTATTTTTTAAAAGATGTTATTTATTTATTTTCAAAGAGGGGGAAGGGAAGGAGAAAGGGAGGAAGAGAAACATTGATTGGTTTCCTCTCACACACCCCCAACTGGGGACCTGGCCCACAACCCAGGCATGGGTCTTGACTGGGAATTGAACAGATGACATTTTGGTTTGGAGTCTGGCACTCAATCCACTGAGCCACACCAGCCACAGCTGTTTTTATACATTGACCTTGCATCTAAAACTGGAAAAGCCGGTGTCTGTGCTGCCTGTCACCTACCAGACCCAATAAGCAGAGACAGGGGTTGAATCTTCATGGGTGCTTTATTCACATGGCCAGAGATCTGAGGAGACAGTGGGTTTGTACCATAACAGACCATCTTACATTCCATTGTAAACCGACCCTTTTTATAAGGAGGAGAAAAGGGTAGGTAAGGGGATTGGAATTCAGGGAAAAAGTTAATCAGATGGAAGCTGCAGCATTCTTTCCTCTGTGTTCTGGGCAATGGCCTTTATCTATGTCTTGGGTGGTGGGAGTCTTACCCTGGAGCACAATGGCTCAGATACCATCTTGATTGCTTGAGACCTCCCGGGGCACAAGGGTGGAACCGCTTATGGTCTCCTGGAGCCAAGGTGGGTCAAACCTTCAGTTCCTGAAACAATGGCTTTTTACATACATTGATTACTAAGCTTAGTAGCTATTTCCTGAAACTAAAATTTTTCCAAAATTTGAGTTCCCTATCACATCCAGGGATCTTGCTAAATTCATTTAATTCTATTAATTTATAGTAGATTTTCATTAGATCTGCCAATGATATAATTATGCCATTTGCAAATAGTGACGATTTCCTTTATTACATTTCAATGTTAAACTTTCTGTTTTCTTCACTGTCGCAGCTGCCCTGGCTGGGTCCCCCTTTGCAGTGCTGGAAGTGGTGATCACAGCCTTCCTTTCCAGTTCCGCTCTCAGTGGGGAAATCTTTCATCCTTTCCCAGTTAAGTTTAATATTTGCTGCGGGGGGTTTGGCACCTACCTTACATCAGAGTTTAGAAGTTCCCTTCTACTTTACCTCGAGTTTCAAACATGACTGCATGTTGCATCTTATTGTTGAATTTTGGGAGCTCTTTATATACAAGCTCTTTATCCGATACATGATTTGCACGTATTTCCCCCGGTCCGTGGCTTGTCTATTTGTTTCGCTGATGTCTTTTGAAGAGCTCAAGTTTTCATTTTGATCCTGCTTTGGTGACAAATCTAAGAAATCCTCGCCTAAGTAAAGGTCACAGAGATTTCCTTATATGTTTTCTCCTGGGAGTTTTATAGTTTGAAGTCTACAAAGAATTTAGAGTTACTTTTTCGGTAGGATGTGCAGTAGGGTCTAAGTTCGTTTTCTTTCTTTTCTTCTTCTTCTTTTTTTTTTTTTTTTTTTGCATGTGTCTCTCCTATCCTTAGGAAAATTTGGACATGGAGGGTATTGCTCTTTCTGGTAGAGTTAACAGTTGACACACGCTCCCCTGGCTGTAATTCTCCCACCACGGCCAGAGCAGGGCTACAGGAGAGAAAAGTGTAGGAGCCTGCCCAAACAGGACGTTGCCCAACCTTCAGGGCTGAAATCCAACTTCAAGAGTCCTTATCAGAACTTCTATCAACAGCTCTGGCCGCAGGGCCCCACCACCCCAGTCCTACCCCTTCCTATGGCTTTGGCTTAGGCAGGAATCTTGATATCCAAACAGAGCAAGGTGCCAGCGAGGCCCCAATTGACCCTTATACCTTCTTGGAGGGGGCAGCTCTGTCTCTGCACCCTTTTCCTCCTGGAGCTGGGGTCTGGGTGACCCAGCTTCCCACCTCTGCCCCACCCTCTAGCTAGACTGGGCCTCCCTGAGTCCTCAGCCACATCTGTTCCCACAAACTTAGTGCAGAGAGCAAACCTTCCCAGCAACCCTGCCCAACTGTATCCTGGATTCGGGTAAGGCTGGGGGTTCCTTGTCCGTTGGGGGCCAACCGCAGGTGGTGTATCCTCCCAGCTCCTCACCCTACCTGTTCCTCTCACTATGAGTGGTGGGAAAAAGCAACAAACCAAACCAGAGAGGGAGGGGATGGCAGCTGGCAGACATTCAGAGACCATGGGGAACAGAGACACAGCCCCAGCCTGGAGTTGAGGACTAGCTCGCCCTGAGGCCAAATCCAGTTGTTTATACATAAAATATCTCTCTGTATATATGCTCTGTTGGTCTGACCATCAGTCTTCCCATCCACTCTTCCTGTGAGCACCTGAGTCAGGTCAGATCCCATCTCTCCTCTGCTCAGAACCCTCCGTGACTCCCACCTCACCCACCGTAAACCCAAAGTGCCCCCCAAGGCCCGTAAGTCCCCGCCCGGCGATTTGCCCATCACCTCCACACGTCACCTCCTACTCTCCCCCTCACTCACCCGCTCCAGCCACGCCGGCCTCCTCACTGCTCCCCCAGCACACCCGCCGCTGGCCAGCTGAGCACCTAGACTCTGGCTGTTCACTCCCTCTGCCTGGGACGCCCTTTCCCAGATATCTTCATTCCTTCTCCTTCAAGTCTTTGCTCAGAGGCTACCTCCTATTTAAAATCTCAGCTGCCTTTTCCGCAGCCATCCCTGTCCTTTTTTTATGCCTTAGTTTTCTGTATAGCACACGTCACCCCCTAATATCACTGTAATCCACATCTCTACCTGGAGGGTCAGCCCCATAAAAGCAGGGTTTTTTCTGTTTTGTTCATTACTGTATCCCCAGAGTCTAGACCAGAGCCAGGCACACAGTAGGTGCTTAATAAACGTTTGCTGAATGAATCGTCTCCCTTCTCTTCAACCCTTTTTGTCCACTAAATGGCTGCCTCTCCCTCCAGTGCCAGGAGTGGTCACATGACTCAGGCCTGGCCAGTAGGCATAGTCCATCTTTTCTGGCCACAGTGATTGGTTCCTAAATGACATGTGCCCCCAGTGTCCAATGAGAGGTAGCCCCAAGATTTTTGCTCGTGCTGTTGGCAGAGTGGTTTTCTTGCTTTCCTCTGGAGTTTCTGATAAAACATAAACCAGGGATTGCTAAGGGCATTTTATCCCACGGGAAACGGCTGCTTGAGAGTGAAGCTCCACACAGGAAAGTTTAGTTGAGGGAGGGAGATTACTTTGAGCCCCTGGTCCACCTATGCCTGAAGTCAAGGTACCTTAGACTTTTCAGTTACATGAAACAATAAATTCTTTTTTCTCTTTTAGTCAGTCTGGGTTTGGATTTTTACTTGCAACTGAAATAGTCCTAACCAGTTCTTCCTTCCTACCTTCTTTCCTTCCCTCCTTTTCTCACTCTTCCTTCTCTTCTCCTTTCCTTTCTCTCTCTCTCACTCCCCCTCCCTCCTCCCTTCCCTCCCTCCTCTCCTCCTTCCTTCCTTCTAAGGCTAATTTAATCCTTATCCCGTGGTTGTAGCCTGAACCACCATCTCTCAACACACAGCCAAATCAAAACTGTACTTTTTACCTTCCTGCCAAACAGCCCTCCACCCACCACTCCCTCCCTGCCTCCCCAGGGCTACCCTGCCGGGACTCTGACAAATCTGAGTGTGAATCCCAGCTCCCCCTCTAGAGGGTTGTCTGCCTTCCATAGGTGACTTTACCTTTGGGGCCTCAGTTTCTCCATCTGTAAAACTGGAGATGTCATCCTGACCCCAGTTCCCAGGTCTGTCTCCTCTCCGTCCTCTTCTGACAGTAGTCGCCTGAGCTCACCCTTGCCGGCCCTGCCCCTTCACTGTTATCAAGCTCCGCTCAGAATCCCCCGAGTCCATCCTGTGACCTGAAGCAGAAGGTCCCACCACATCCTGACCTCTGGGGACACCACAGTCAGGGCCCAGGACACAGAGGGGACTGTTGACATCACCCCCATTTTACAGATGAGGAAACTGAGCCCCAGGTCACTCAGCCAGGATATAAACAAGGCTGTGTTTTCTCTGAGGGGTAAATGCATGATAGGCTGAGAGTTCCCAGGGAGGGAGCAGACCCTGGGGAGACAGAACAGTCAGAGAGAGCTTTGTGGAGGGGATGACATTTTAGGGCCAGAGCTTCCCAGACACAGAACCATTGGGGGGCAGTAAGCCAGGTGTGGGAAACTGCAAGGGAAAAGGGTCAGAGGTGGGAACCACGATGGTGTGTTTAGGATCCAGCAAAGGGGTTGGGAGGAAGGCAGTGGAGAGGTCAGGGCCTCATGCTAGCATTGCTCTGAGGCCAGAGAGAGGGTGCCGGGAGGTGCAGGTGGCTGGGGGGGCTGGGTCAGGGGCAAGGGCCATTACTTTGGTACCCATCAGGGCCTCCCCTCTGCCAGGACAGCTGTTCTTGGTGTGTTTCATTTTGCTCACTCTCAGCGCCTAGTTCATTTGGCCCCATTTAACAGATGAGGAAGCTGAGGCTCCAAACAGGAGCTCCCCCACCCCCCGCCCAGGTTGGAGTCATCAGTATTCCAGGTCTTCCCACCCACCCCCACCCAGATCTTATGATCCCTGGGCCCAACTGGGGATCTCTCAGGATCCTTAAAACCAGCCCTCAGCCACCTCTTCCAGGAAGTCTTCCCAGCTTTCTCTGGTCAGAGATCTCACTCCTCTGATTGAGTGAGTCAGCCCTTGCCTGTGTCAGGCCCAGAAAGTGGGTATTTTGCAGGCAGACTGGTGGTTTTGGGTCTTTCTGATTCTGTCCAGTTCACCATACACCTCCATGCAGGGAAACTGAGAAGATCGGGGAAGAGTGCTTTTGGGAGGGAAAATATTTTGGTTCTCAGACGGCTGAAGAATTGCCTGATTCCCAGCCGATTAGGAGTAATTAACCCTTCGCGAGGCAGTAATTAAGTCTGTGCCTCTAAAACCATAATTAGAAGCTCCAGGAGGCCCCACCCCCTCCCCAAGAGCCAAGCAGTCCCCAAAGCTGAGGCAGCAGGGACTGGGGACGGGGCTCTGTTCCCGTCACAGGGCTGAGGGAGATCCACAGTGTCCCTCGGGCCCCCGAGCCCCGAAGGCAGGAACCCACGAACAGCATTCATGGAACTGGAGCCATCTCTGCAGTCCCTTTTGGGGTCATCCGACCACACAAGGAGACTTTGCTCTCAGCAGGGGTGAAGGCAAGGGAATTGGGCTAGGCTGGGCTGGGGTCTGGGACGTGGGGTTGGGACAACCCTTGAGGGCTTTTCTATCTGGCCAAGGGGAGCTAAAGCAGAGACCCCAGGCTCAAATGAGGGTGAGGACACAGGGACACGAGGCTGGCCGCAGGAGGATTAGGCAGTCCTTGTGGGGATCACAGAGGACAGGGGATGCGGGATGCCCTCTGGTGGGACGGCTCACCACAGCCAAGAGGCGTTAGTCAGGACCCAAACCGGCTGTGTGGATCCCGGGTCTGGGCAGAGGTGGGGAGCTTTGCCAGCACAGCCGATCCCCTGCCCCAGTGCTCATGGAGTGCCACACGGGCTCCTTGCTTTGCCCTGTCCCAACAATCTAACCCCTGGCCTGCCCCAAGGAGCCGTCTCAGGCCAACGCCAGTCCCCCCAGCCCTAGGCCAGTCGCCACCCAGCTCCTCTCCACTGCGCATGCCCCTGGATGGTATAATTGCCGTCAATATCATCAGAGGCAAAGGCTGGGGAGAATGAGGTGTGGCAAGTGGGCTGGGGCTTTCCTCTGTGAGGGAGACCTGGTCCTGGGCTGTTGTGGTGGGTGGGGAGGGTGTGGCAGGAAGGTATCTGTGCAGCTGGGTAGTGATGAGGGCTTTCTGATCAGGGTGGAGTGTAATTCCCCCCTCAGGAGCGTGGGGCTGGATTTGTCTCCAAAAGGAGCCTTGGCGTCCACCCCCCACCCACCTCTCCCCTCAGTCTCTCAGCTCTGGCCCAATGCCCCCAGCTCCTTTCTGCTCTAGAAACGTTGCTTTCTGTGCCCTCCACTGGACCGCCATGCCCCTCTCTCCACGTGGCTGGGGCCATATCTCCCTCAAGCCTCAGCGCAAACATGGTGTCCTCCACTCACCTTATCCAGAGCGGCTGCCCCTCCTGTTATATCTCTCTGTTTATTTTCTCCTTTGAACACTTATCTCCACCAGCAGTGGCCTCCAGGGTTGTTGTCCCCTTCCTCTTCCATCTCTCCCAGACCGTAAACTCCAGAAGGGCAGGGAAGTGTATCTGCTCTCTTCCTTTTGTGTCCTCTGAACCCAGAACAGAGCCCGGTACACAGTAGGTGTTCAATAAATATTTGTTGTTGGTGGTGGTGGTGAATAAATGGGCGGCAAGGGTAGCATGAAAAGAGCGGCTGGGAAAAGGGGAGCATAGAGGAGAATTTCGTAGGTGTGGACTGTATTGTATCCTAATGGGTGTCCCTGGAGGCCCTAGGAGAGGTAAACCGCCCTCGTCGACCCACTTTCTCGGGAGTCGCACGCACCTCCCCTCAGCGGTCTACAGGTGGCGGTCGTTCCCCGCGCTGCAGCCCTGGGAAGCAGAGGTGGAAAATCCAAGGGTTGTGGTGTTGGAGAAGGCCGCTCCAGATGTAGTCCCCTCCCCTGCCTGCCTCCTGGGGTCAGACCTGATTTGGACGCCAGACCCTGAGACCCCACCTGGATCCCCCCAACTCTTGAGGTCTGAGAGGCACGCGGATGGAAGCTGAAGGTTGGGGGGAGCTGAGGACTCCGCCCCTCTGCCCTACTCAAGGTCCTGCTCCTCACAAAACTAGTTAAGCCAACTCCGTTCTGGGAAGGGTTAAATGGGAGGAACGCGCTTACTGTGCACATGTCCCGCCTTTAGAGCTAGGGAGAGTACTCGTTGGACCCTCCGTGCGTACTTGGGGAATGGGGTCTAGGTGAATCCCCACTTAACAGCCAGGAAAACTGAGGCTCAGGGAGGTTGCATGGTGTGCTCAGATTCACAGAGGCGGAGTTTGGGGACTCAGGTGTCTCCAACTCCAGGGTCAGCCGGTTTAAAAAACATTTAAAGCCCTGCTTGAGTAGCTCAGTTGGTTAGAGCGTCTTCTACCCCCTATGCCGAGTTTGCGGGATCCATCCCTGGTCAGGGCACATGCAAGAATCAACCAATGAGTGCATAAATAAGTGGAAAAGCAAATCGCTCTCTCTCTCTCTTTCTCTCTCCCTAAAAATAAATAAATAAAACACATAAAAAGGAAATAAAAACATTTAAAGATGGATCTCTTAGTTACCCACCGTGAAAAAGAATTCCCTCTGGAAAGCTCGAGTCTCACGTGACCTTCCTCACTTCAGCCCCTAGGCGGCAGGTGTGCCCTTCCAGCTCCCTCTGCGTTCACACGCATACCGCGCGGATGCTGTCTGGATTTCTAGCCGGGTCACTGGGCATAAACTTCCCCTCCCTGGCCCTCAGTTTCCTCATCTGTAAAGTAGACTTAATGGTCATTAAACCACCTGCCCATGTGGTTGTAAGGATTGAACGAGTTATACCCACGAACTCCCTAAAAGCAGAGCCGGGCGCACAGGGGCAACACCCAGACGGGCGGGCCCTTTCTGGCGGTCTACACGACCTGGTGGGAAACGCACCAGGCTTGAATGTTCCTGCCTACTCCCCTAGTACAAGGGCCTGGTGCAAGCGTGTGTCTGTGGTCTGAGGCCACCTGAGAACCCCGCTGTATGCCTGTGTTTCACGTGCTGCGCTCAGCTGTTTCCGCATGGGGTTGGTGAGCCTGCCGGGGTGTCCCGGCAGCTGGTTCCTGCAGACCCGGGGTCTCAGCCTCAATACTCTTCACACTGGTACCGGATGCTTCTTTGCTGTGGGGGCTGTTCCGTGCACTGTAGGGTATTGAGCAGCGTCTCTGGCCTCCACCCACTAGATTCTAGAAACAGCCTTCCCCCACCCCTAGCAACTGTGACAACCCAAAATGTCTGCCGACTTTGCCAAATGTCCCCTAAGGAGCAAACTCACCCTTTTTGAAAACCACCGCTGAATACCCTTCTGGTGTGTGCACACACGGGTCAGCGTGCACTCGTAAACTTCCACGCTGGGTGGCTCGGTTGGGTTTCCCCCCCGGAGCTGACCCATTCACAAGGATCGCAGGGCACTTGGTTTATTTGGGAGGTGCAGTGGTGTGAATGCGTGGAGTTCCCTTGTCCCTTCTACCATGCGAGGACATAGCAAGAAGGCGGTCTTCTGTGTACCTGGAAGTGGGCTGTTACAACCCCACCGCGATCTTGGACTTCTAGCCCCCCAGAGCTATCGGAAATAAATGTCTTTGTTCATAAGCCACCCAGTCTATGGTATTTTTGTTATAGTAGCCGGCGCTGAGTAAGTCAGGAGATGTCCTCAGAGAACCTGGGGAGGGGGAGAAGGAAGGGAAACAGGCTGAGTCCTTCAGAGGCCCGCTGGGATTCCATGTGGACCATTCATTGGTCCGGAGAGGAGGCTAATTTATTTATCCACTAAGTTCCTTCTGCCTTGGGCCAAGAGCTGCTCCTGGGACATTCATTCCTGAACTTGTGACTCTTGGCCATGTGCACTGCTGCAGTCAGGGCCCAGATGTCTGGCTCTGTAGCATCTGCGCCAGAGGAGGTGTGGGTGTGGGGGCGTGGCTGTTCCTGGCGTGTCTCTGGGCTGTCTGCACAGGACAGCCGGAACCCACCCCGATTTCTGCAGCCGGCTGTGTGTGTAGTTAGTGTGCCAGTGTGTGTTTATCTGCCACGCATGTGTTTGCGTCTGTATTTATCTGCGCGCGTGTGCTGTCTTTGTTTTCCCTTCTGCTCTGTCTCCGAGAATATGGGGGAAACTTCTGTTTTTAATCAGGGGCCAGGGAACTGTCTCGTAGTCACCACGATAGTGATGGCGTTATTAATTAGGCTGATCGGAAATGATCTTTCTGGGCCTTCCATGACATTGGACCGGAGAGGCCTTGTCCTGGGAACCTCACAGAGGGAGCAGCAGGAAGGTGCCCTGTCCGCTCCCAGTGTGCCAAGGAGGGAAACCAAGGCACACAGCTGCAGAAGGCCCCTCAGTTGGCAGCCAGAAAAAGGGAGTTAACAGCTATCGGAAAATAATTATGCGTTAAGCATTGTACATGCATAAACCCTTGATGAATCCCCTCACACATAAAACGAAAAGTTCTCACCCTCATTTACAGATGAGGAAACCGAGGCTTGGGGTGAGACCCAGAGCTTGTGTAAGGCTGGAGGCTCTCAGGTCTCCAAGGCTTGATTCCTTGTTCCTTCCAATGGCAACCACTTCTGAGGTTGTCCAGGGCTGCTTGGCCTTCCTCTGTGCCCCAGTTTCCCCTCCCGGTCATCACGGGGCATTCCCTGTTAGCCAACCTGAGGGAGGTTGAGTAATCTATGGTGACTGTCCAGGTGCCAGCTCTCTCATACTTTCCTTCCTCTGTTGTTCCAGGCCCGGGTTCCTGGCTGGCTCTGTGAACACAGATATTAATTAGTGTTAATTAATAACCTCTGCAGGGTGGGGGTGTTGCTTGTGGATCCCTAAGCTCTGAAAGACTCAGAGGCTGACTTGGGTCCCTGGCATGTGGCGACCGGAGCCTGGGGACGGGCAAAGGTGTGCACCAAGAGCAGGGCCCCTGGATGGCACCACCTGGGAGGCCTTAACCGGTCAGGGTCACTGCAGGGCCCAAGCCCCGAAGGCAAAGACCCCGGCCCTGTGGCTTCCCGTAGCTTCAGAACATCCTCTGGGCTGGAGGGAACCCTCACCCCGTCGCCTGGGAGATGGAGCCTGCGATCCCTGGAAAGGTCACCTGCTGGGCTCAAATCCCCATTTGGGCACCTCCTGTATGATCTGAGGTATGATACCCACTTCTTGCCTCGGTTTCTTTATCTGTGACAAGAGGGTCATTTCCTTCTTGCTGGCTATTGGAAAATAGAGACGGCTGTATGCTGTCGCCATGGGAGTCAGCAACCAGCAGCCTCGGCTGTGTCAAAAGGCCCCTTGGGCCAGCTCTGCAGCTAGCCGTCTGCATGACCTGAAGATAGCCATTCAGTGTACCTGGGCATCAGTTTTCTCATCTGTAAAATGGGGCTAACCTAGCATGAACTTCATGGGGTTGTGGTAAAACTTAAATCAAATGGGCCCCCTAAAATGATTAGGACAGTGCTGGGCGCGTTATAAGAGCACAGTGAAAGTGGTGAAATCAAGGGAAAAAAGAAACAGCCGTGTTTGGGCTAAAGCTTAGAGATGTGGGGGGCGGGGGTCCAGGTAGGAGAACGCTGCGTCCTCACAGGAGCGCCCCGCGAGTTGATCTCAAATGTGGGCCCGAGCTGCCCGGTGATGCTACAATCTAGTCGAAATGGTGCCTCTGTTCCCCACCTTGGGGTTGGTCCCAGCAACCAGGGGCTGGTTGCTGGGGGCCGTGGGGTCACAGTGCCCAGGAGTGCCGTGGGCATGTGGTGAGGTCTGACACTCGGGGGGCGGGGAGACAATACAGAGAATAAATAAATCCCAGGGCATGCCCGAAGGGGCTCCTTTTGGAGAAAAAAAGGACGATTAGAGCAGGACAGAGGTAAGGCCATGATGCCGTGGGTGGAGGCTCCTGACACCGAGCTCAGCACCCGGTAGGCAACCGACAAATGTCCTGTGCCTCTCTCCAGTCCATGAAGAGACAACCAGAGAGGGACAAGCCCGTGTGAAATAGATGCCTGAGCAGGGTGGAAGGGAGGGAGGGAGGGAGAAGCCGGTAATGATGTGAAAAGTAATCGGCCCTTCTCTCTGGGAGGCGGTGAAACTCTAATTAGAATGAAAATGTGGTTTAATGAGGATGAAAACGGTAATTGTGCCGGGCAGCTCAGTCCCCACGTGCCACATTCCCAGGGGGCCCCTTCTGGGTCTCTGAAGGGCTGGAACAGGAAAGTGGGTGAGGAGGGCTTGGGGCTGTGGAAGGGAGTTGTTGGGCCTCAGTTTCCCTGCAGAGGGTCCTCCCAGACGTTGTGCAGAGCCCCACTGGGCTCCAGGGTTGGTTCCAAGTAACCGGAGCCCTGTTTTTCCACCCTGTACCTCGTCCTCAATAATAATACAGCGAACAGTGGGATCAAAATAGTGATGTTGTTCATTGAGCGTCTACTGTGTGCCAGGTACTGTTCCAACCCCTTTATAGATGCTAACTTATGTGATTGTTAAAATCATCTCCATTTTACACATGGCGAAACTGAGGTATGGGGAAGCCGTGGGCCCTGGTAGGAATATATTAAAGAGTGGATGAGAAAGGTAGGCTCAAGTAGCCAGGGGTCTCCTTCTTTCCTTAACTGTGTGCTGGGGGCACCAAGGGGTTGCCAGCTATCATGTCAGCTGTCAAAGCCAAGGGACCCCTCCTGCCTGCCTCCCCCTCACACAATTTCTCTGGCTATGGTGCCACCCATCCTTCTCTATTGGCCACTTCCAGTCAGCTAGAGAGGGTGGGCGTGGCTGGATGGGGAGAGGGGTGGGGCTTTTTGGTACAGATGGCTGGGCCTTTGTGGAGAAACTACCGGTGTTGGGTATCGCTGGATTCACCAACCCCCGCTGAACCCAGAAGCAGCAGAAACTGAGCCGTTGCGATGGGCGGCCGAACTGGATCACAACGTTGGGGCTCCTGGCTCCCGGGTCTGAGCTCTCCTGCCACGGAAAGCTGAAGGGTTCTTCAGTGTTCGTCGGGATAGGACTGAAGTTTATAAAATCTCAGGGTCTCCACTTTTGCTTCTGGAAGCACCACAGATAAAATTCAGCCTACAGTGAGGACTCATCAAAACAGAAACATTCCCTGAGGCCAGGTGGGCAATAAAGGCAAACCTGTCTGGTCTTTCAAAGTGGCCCCAGATAGAGAAAGATTAGGCTGTTTGCCAAATACATGGCAGACGAAATATTAAGAGTCTTAATATACAAAGAGCACTCACAAATCAATAAGAAAAAGATATACCGAGTGTGAAATTGGCACAGGGAATGAATAGGAGGTTCACAAAAGAATGATAAAAAGTCAACAAACCTCTGAAAAGACGCTCATTCTGGCTGGTCATCAGCTAAAGAATCACTTTTACTTGTCGAGCTTATCACTAGCATGTATGAAATTTGGGGGATGCACAAGCACACGGGTGTACTCTCATGAGAGTGTAAAGTGACCCAGCCTTCCTGGAGCGCAGTCTAGATATGCGTTAAACATTTAAGTGCGTGAACTCTGTGACCCAGTAAATTCATCTTTAGAAATATGCAAAGATCTATAAAGAGTAATTCAGGGTGGTTAAGAGCCCCAAAGGCAGATAGCGGGGGTTCAAATCCTGGCTCTACCACCTGCAAGCTCCGCCACCTCAGGCACTTGGCTTGATGTCAGGGAGCCTCCATTTTCGCACCCATACAATGGGTGTGTCATGAGGACTCCGTGAGGTAATGTGTGTGAAATGGATGGTCTCTTGCCAAGCTCATAATCGGTGCTGTTATCATCATTATGAAAACCTTTAAGGAAAACCCAGGGGGTTGACACAGCAGAAAGTGAAAATGATAAAACCTATATTCACTGACACTGTGTGTCTTCTGTGATGTATTAATTCAAAAACAAAAAAGAGGTTTCAAACATCATATATAGCCATGCATGTCAAGTATTTCGATCAAGAATCAAATAGTTATTTTTTTACATTGTAATGTAGTCTACCCAGATGCAGAATGGAAACAAAAGTTTCAAGAAGTAACATTTACCCTTTCTCCGCGCAGTGGGTTCTGATGTTTTCTATTTGTTTTGCTCCTTTTTGAAAAGCAGAGCATTCTCACACATGCAATATTTTTTTCTCTTCCAAGTTCTGGTTGATGTCCCCTGGACCACTAAGAAAGGCCAGTGACTAAGAAAAGGGAAGGGAACCAGGGGAAAGTGATGGTTCTTGCCCACTGGTTTGGCTGCACCCCCATCGGTGGGTTGTGGTGCATGTGTGAGCTCGTGTGTGCGTGTGAGCTCATGTGCGTGTGAGCTCATTCGCGTGTGTGTGTTGTGCTAGGATTGGGACAAGGGTGAGATAAGTGAGTGAAACTTAAGGGGTGTTATCAACATGAATTCAGTCATCAAGATATGTATTTTAATGCAATATTTAAAAAAAATCAAGATATGAAAAATGCACATGAACAAAGCACCAAAATTTTAAGTCCAGCCAGAGTCTGACCCTGATTTGCAAGACTCAGCCCCACTCGCCTCACCCTAATCCTGGTCCCGTGTACCTGCGCGCGTTTGCACATGCCCTTGGTATCTATGGGTATGGAAACGTGTGTATGCATGCTTCTGTGCACTTGTCAGTGTGAAGTGTGGGCTGTGTATGCATGAGTGCAAACACATATTCATTTACTGGCAGGTGTGCATGTATGTGTGCATGCCTCCGTGCACAGAGAAACATCCAGAAAGACACCCTCAGAGTGTTGACCATACTTCCTTCCAGGCGGTGAGAATTCAGGTATTTTCTTCTCTTTGTATGTGCCCGGGCCCCTGGTATGTGTCACCTTATGACCAGAATAAAAACAAGAAAGCCATGTTCACTATGGAGAGAAGGTCCTCGGGCAGTCGGGCAGTCGTGCCTCCTCAGCAAAGCCCGCCGGGAAGAGGGGAATGGGAGAGATCCCTGAATTTGCTGACCATCAAGAATTGCTGCCAATCACGGAATATTTCACCAGGGGCCAGGAACCGTGGCCGAATGTTTTCAATGTGTCTTGTCTTTGTTCTTGGTCCATGGTTGTATCCACAGCAGGCAAAGGTGCTGAACAAATAGTTGTTGAGTGAATGAGTGAATGAGTGAATAAATGAATAACTCCTTGCCTGACCCAGGGAGTCAGGACCACTGGGGCCTGCCTTTGTCTTCCCCTCCTCTTCCTCCAGTACCTGTCTTGATGCGCCCCGTGTGGCCAGCTCCTTCTCATCACCCAGGCTCCAGTCAATGCCACCTCCTCCAGGAAGCCCTCTCTACTATCCTGTCTACGCCAACCCATCAGCCTATTTTAATTCTCTAAATAGCACGTGTCTTGTTTTCATTGCGTATCTCCCTGCTGAAGACAGACCTCACCTCTCTCCTTCATCATCGTATCCCCACCCCTTGCACTCAGCATCTGGCACATAATAAGTGTTCAATAAATATTTGCTGAACATATGAATGACATCCTCCTCCCATAACAAATGAAGAAATTGAAGTACCAAGGTTCAAAGTTATCCGCCCGCCCAAGGTCATTGCATTTTTTTTATGTGGTGGGACCAGGATTTGAACCCTTGTCCTTCTGATGCCATCAACCTGTGTCATCAACCAGGAAGTTGTCCTCTGCCCCAGATGGCACCAGGCCCTGTGCCTGATACCCTCATGTGTCATCTGGGTTCCTAAGGCTGTTTGCAAGTAGACCACCTGCCAGGAGAGGCCCTGGGGATTATGGAAACAATAGATTCAGTTTACTGAGCACCTACCGTGTGCCACTGAGAGAGCTCAGAGAGGTCATGCCTGTGTGCCAGCATCCCATAGCTGATACATGGGGCATGGCCTACACTGGGGGTTGAATTATGCCCCCCAAAATATGACCAAGTCCTAATCCCTGGAACATGTGAATGGGATGTTATTTGGAAATAGGTATTCACAGATATAATTAAGAATCTCAAGATAATGAGAAAGACCATTAAAAAAAAAAAGAATCTCAAGGTAAGAGCATTCTGGATTAGACAGGTGCGACCACAATCCACAGACAAGTGTTCTTAAAAGAGACAGAAGAGAGAAGACACAAGAAGAAAGATGGCTTACGAAGATGAAGGCGGAGATTGGAGTGGTACAGGCCCACGGAAGCTGCAAGAGGCAGGAAGCGCCCTCCCCTAGCGCCCTCGGAGGAAACACGGCCCTGCTGACACCTAGATTTCAGACTTCCGGCCTCCAGGACTATGAGAATAAAGTCCTCTTGTTTTAAGCCCCCCAGTTTGTGGTCATTTGTTATAGCAGCCACAAGAGACAAATAAATCTATTCTTCCACATTTCAGCATAAATGTTGCCAAATGTACAGAAAAATGGAGAGAATTTTCCAGTGAATACCCACTCATACACCTACCACCTAGGGTCTACAGTTGACATCTGGCTCTATTTGTCTTTATCTTTCTAACCATCTAACCACTCTCCTCATTAAATTTTTTTTTTTAAATTAAGAACTCTTCAGAGCAGTTTTAGGTTTATGACAAAATTGAGTGGAAGGTACAAAGGTTTCTCATATATCTCCCGCCCCCACACCTGCGAGCCTCCTCCAGCACCCACCCTGACTACAGGGTGCATTTGTCATAATCGATGAACCTACATTGATACATCATCATCCCCCAAGACCCACAGTTTATATTGCAGTTTACTCTTGTGTGGTATGTTCTATGGGTTTGGACAAACACAGAATGACATGTATCTACCATCGTGGTCTCATACAGAGTATTTTCACTGCCCTAAAAATTTTCTGGGCTCTGTATTCATCCCTCACTTTCCCCAACCCCTGATCGTTTTACTGTTTCCCTAGTTTTGCCTTTTCCAGAATGTCATCTAGTTGGAATCATACTATATGTAGTCTTTGCAGACTGGTTTCTTTCACTTAGTAGCATGCATTTAAATTTCCTCCATGTCTCTTCATGAAATAATAGTTCATTTCTTTTTAGTGCTGAATAATACTCCATTGTTTGGATGTATCACAGTTCATTCGTTCACCTATTGAAGAAACACCCGCCTCATTTTTTAATGTATTTCAATGTAAGACCGTGTCTCCTCCCCACTTACTTAAACATAGTGGCCAAAGGGCTCTTTTAATAGTCAAATCACGTTCCTGCCCTACTCAACACCTTTCTGGGGTCCCCATCACACTCGAGTGAAACCCACATGCTTCACTGCACCCCCTGCACTCCTTTACCCCTCTCACTGGCCCCTCACCATCCTCCTGACCCAACCGGTCTGCACAGTCACCACTGGCCGCGTGGGACTGCTGAATGCTTGAAAATGACCAGTCCAAATTGAGATATGCCCCAAGAAAAACATACTGGATTTCGAAGACTTGGTACTGATAAAAAAGATGTAAAAATATCTCATTATCATGTTTATATCGATTACATGTGAAAAGGATAATATTATGGCAATATTGGGTTAAATAAAACATATGGTCGCAATTAGTTACATGTATTCCTTTTCTACCTTTTCTTTATGCTGCTAGTGGAAAATTTTAAATTACAATATGTGCCCATATTTGTGGCTTCACCATATTTTTGTTGATGGATGCTGGCCGAGGATGTTCATTCTAAGTTAATGGAGGTCTTAGTGACTCAATAAATGTTTGTTGAATGAATGAATGAATGAATGAACGAACGAACAAACAAACCCAAACGTGAACTGCACCAAAGAGGTGATCTTAAGTCAAAGACTTACTCGCCCCTGGAGCCTAAAGGAAGACCCCAGCTACCGCCTTTCTGGAACCATCTGGGCTCTGGCTCCTGCTGAATGGGGGAAAAGTGGGCGCAGACAGGCCCCCACCCCATCACAGTGCAGATCCCAGGCACAGCTGGCTGGTTGCCCCTGGGACAAGATGACGTTTCAGTGGCTGGGATTTCCGGGGACGGTGAAGGAGGGCCGTGCAGGGAAGGGACCCAGAGCCAGGAGCGGGGCTGCGAGCAGGCTCCAGCCAGCCCGGGGCCCCTCCCGGGGCTGGGCTGGCGGGAAGGGGCCGGGCTGCTGGGCAGGCGGGACGGAGTCGGGGTGTCTGCTATCGACCAGCCTGGGCGGCGGCAGAGAAGCTTTCAGACCCACCAGCACGTCCCGATGGGGCACAGAGGTCGGGGCTTCCCCCTCCCTATACGGGGGAGGCACTGGGCTTCCTCTGAGTCCCGCATCCCGCCCACCAGCAAGGCCTGCAGGCTCTGAACTGAACGGAGTGGGGAATCCCAGTGCTTCTCAACCCTTTGTCATCAGGCGGGGGAAGAAGCGCTTTCCCTGGAACCTGATAGAGATCATTTGCCTCCAGTGAGGTCTGTGCCTGTGTGCATTACATGTGCGTGCAGCCCTGGGCCCCCCACCCCATCAGATTAGGGAACATGCTCACCCAGAAGGCCCCAGGTGCGTCCCATCCCTTTCATCTCCCCCACCCGACTACTATTACTCTGATTTCTATCACCATGGGAGTCTTTCATACAAGGGTGCCCTTGTGATTCTGTTGGTCTGGCTTCTCCACATCCAGCTTTCTGAGATTTATTCACAGGTTCCTGTAGCAGCAGTTCGGCGGTTTTTTATTGCTGCACAGTATTCCATGGTATGAACGGTCTTCGATTTGTTCATCCCGTCTCCTATCACGAGACATTTGGGTTGTGTCCAGTTTTTTGGCAATAGCAAATAAAGCTGCAATGAATATTTTCCAACGGATCTTTGCGCCAACATTTTTTCATTTCTCTTGGGTAAATAACTACGTGTGGAATTGTTGTGCTGTAAAATAAATGTATAACTGTAAAACAAAACAAAACAAAACTAACCCTGGCAAATTGTTTTCTGCACACCAGCAGCGGATGAGAGTTCCAGTTCCTCCGCATCTCGCCAACACCTGGTGTTATCAGTCTCTAACGTTGGCTGCGGTGATGGCTTAGAGCCTGGACCACTGCAGTCACTGCCACCATGAACCCCTGTCTCTACCGGCCTTCCCCACCGTTCTTTCTCAGAAACCAGATACGCAGTCTGTCTTTAATATTTCCTTTTTTATTACAGAAAATTTTCACACACATGCGAAAGTCGAGATAAGCATGTGAAAAGCCTACATGGTGCCATCACCTGACTTCAACGATAATCCACACTTGTTTCATCTCTTGCCTCCCCAGTTTTTTTAATGGGCTGTTTTCAGGCAAATCTAGGTACCATTTTACTTCTGTAAGTATCATACGAATCTTCTCAAAATGTAAATCAGGTGACATCACACCTGCCTTGAAATCAGCCAGTGGTTTCCACTGCTCTCAGGAAAAGATTTCTTCCCATGGCCCACAGGACTGGCTGCTGGCCTCTCGGCCTTCATGGTCTACTGCTCCCCCTTCTTCAGCCCCTACTCCAGTCACATTGTTCCGACCACACGTCAAGCTTGCTCCTGCCTCAGGACCTTTGCACGTGCTGTTTCCTCTGCCTGGAATGCTTTTACCCCAGATAGCTGCATGGTTCCGGCAGTAGGCAGTATCGAGACAGTCTCCAATGGTCCCTGCCTCTTGATCTTCATGCCCCGTGTAATTCCCTCCCTTTGACTGTGGGATGGGCCACTCACTTCTAACTAACAGAACATGGTGAAAGTGATGGGATGTCACTTCTAAGATTAAGTTATAAGACTGTGACTTCTGTCCTGCTGAACTCTCCATCTTGCTAGCCTTCCCTCTTATCTTCCTGCTTGCTCAATCTAATGAAGCCAGTGGCCATGATGTAAGCTGTCTATGGAGAGGTCTGTGTGGCAAAGAAGTAAGAACGGCCTTCAGCCAACAGCCAGCAAGGGACCGAATTCTGCCAGCCATCCTACGTGTGAACGTGGGACTGGAGCCTCTGCAGTTGAGCCTTGAGGTGACCGTGGCCCCAGTGGATGCTGTGAGTGCAGCCTCATGAGACACCCTGAGCTAGAGGACCCAGATTCCTGACCCACAGACATCGTGAGAGCATCCATGTCGCTGTACTAAGCCACTAGATTTGGGAGTAATTCGTTATGCAGCAATAGAAAACCAATACCACTCTCTCACCTCCTTTAGCTTTTTGCTCGGAAGTCATCTTCTCTGTGAGGCCTTCCTGGCCACCTAATTAAAATTGCACCCCCATCATCAGCCATCCCTTTTCTCTTTCCCAGCTTTGTTTGCCTTGTAAAGTTTATCCTCTATTTTATTTAACTAATTCATTGTCTGCCTGTCCTCACTGGAACATGGGCTCTGGGGGGACAGGAGCATCTGTCTGTTTTGTTTCTGGTTGGATCCTCAGTCTCAGAACAATGCGAGGCACATAGTAGGCCTCACCGGACTGAAAGATACATACACTATTGACCCGGTAATCTCACTTCTGGGTGTATACCCCAAAAATTAAAAGCAGGGTCTTGAAGAGATATTTGTACACCCATGTCTATAGCAATATTATTCACAACAGCTAAAACATGGAAGCAACCCAGTATTCATCAACCAATGAAAAAAAAAATAAACCAAATGTGGTATATTCATGCAATGGAATATTACTCAGCCTTAAAAAGGAAGGAAATGCTGCAACTGACTACAACACGGATGAACCTTGAGGACATTATGCTAAGTGAAATAAGCCAGTCATAAAATACTGTGTGATTTCACTTATTTGAGGCCCCTAGAGGAGTCAAATTCATACAGACAGAAAGTAGAATGGTGATTGTCAGAGGTTAGGGGAAGGGCACAAGGATTTAGTATTTAATGAGGAAAGAGCTTGAGATTTATAAACCAAAAGGAGTTCTGGGGATGGGTGGTGGTGAAGGTCGCACAGCAATGTGAATGTATTTAATACCACTGATCCGTACACTAAAAAATGGCTAAGGCGGCAAATGTTATGGGATGTGCGTTTTAACACGCACTTACTATGTGATCCAGTCCCCTAGGGGCAGGAGCTTGGTTGCCAGTTTCAGATTTGCAGCCGTGGGGGGGGGGGTCCCGAGTAGCCCCCTCCTCACTGAGCGGAGCCGTATGCATATCATTCCTACCCACCCCTCTTCATCGGATCTGCCTGTTTTTCACGTCTTCCAGCACCTGGGGACCTTGTCGGAGATGGGAAACAGCCTTCCTGCCCAAATGTGGAACTAGGGAGCACGCCTTTACGTCTACTGAGCATGAGCCTGGGCAGGTGGAGGGCTCGGCTTGGGCTCCCTTGTCCCTTCTGCAGCTGCCTCTGGCGAGCTCGATGGGCAGGGGTCTGCGAACCCATGTTGGGAGGGGTCATCAGTCCTGGGGACACTGTCCTGGAAGAATTACACCTTGGAGGGGCCTCTGACAGGCATTTTTCCCTTCCCCATTCACAGATGTATCAGCCACTGCAGGGCTCAGCAGGCCCCGCTCCAGCCCTCTCGCCCTTTCCCGGCAGGCAAACGGAGAGGCCCAGCCCACGTTCATAAAGACCCGTATGCCTCCCCACCGCTGAGAAGCTCACAGCCTGGCTGTTGCTGGATGTTCTTCCATTCGCCCTGTTGTGGGTCAAGTTGCATCCCTGCAAAATTCGTATTTTGAAGCCCCAACCCCCAATGTGATGGTATTTGAAGTCTTTAGGGGGGTAATTAAGGTTAAATGAGGTTATAGGGAGGGACCCTAATCCCATAGGACTGATGTCCTTATAAGAAGAAGAAGAGCCCTGGCCAGGTGCTCAGTTGGTTAGAGTGACGTCCTGCTATGCCAAGGTTGGGGGCTCAATCCCTGGGCAGGGACATGCAAGAATCAGCCAATGAATGCCAAAATAAGTGGGATAACAAATCAGTGTTTCTTTCTCTCTCCCTTCTTTTCTCTCTCTAAAATCATTTTTTTTTTAGATTTTATTTATTTATTTTTAGAGAGAGGAAGGGAGGGAGAGAGGGAGAGAAACATCAGTGCGTGGTTACTGCTCGTGTGCCCCCCACTGGGGACCTGGCCTGCCATCCAGGCATATACCCTAGACTGGGAATCGAACCGAGGACCTCTTGGTTCTCGGGTTGGCACTCAGTTCATTGAGCCACTCCAGCCAGGGCTCACAAATCAATTTTTTTAAAAAAGGAAAAAAAAAAAAAGAGAGAGAGAGAGAAGAGACACCAGAGGTGTCTCTCTCCATGCACGCGCAGAGAAAAGGCCGCATGAGGACACAGAGAGCAGGCAGCCAGCTGTCTGCCAGCCCAGAACGCACTCTGCCAGCACCTTGATCTTGGACTTCCAGCCTCCAGAACCATGAGAAATGAAGGTCTGCTGTTTATTAGCCATTCCGTGTCTATTCTGTGACGGCGGCTGAGCTCAGTAAGAAGGAGAAGAAACAGCTCCTCACGCCCAGCAGCCCTGGGCTACAGTCTTCACCCCCGCCGAGTTTTTGGATGCAGCCCACACCAGCATTTAGGTTTCCTCCATGGCCCTCTTCAGGTGCATCACCTGCCTCCCTTCACTGGTCTCAACCTTAGCCACACGTTGGGATGACCTGGTGACCTGGGGAGTTTTCACCATGCTGGTCTCTGACCCCAGTTCTGGGGGACCGAGGTAATTGCGTGGGGCTAGCTTTGGGGAGTTGTCAGCCTCTCCCAGGTGATTCTCAAGTGCAGAAAGGGTAAAGAACCACTGACCTAGAGCAGTGTTTCTCAACGGGGCAATTCTGCCCACCCCTCCAACCAGGGACATTTGGCACTATGTGGAGACATTTTTGGTTGTCACAGCTTGGGGCATGGCTGCTACCAGCATCTAGTGAGAGGAGGCCAGGGATGCGGCTAAACATCCTACAATGCACAGAGCAGGACCCTGCCACGAAGAGTGACTCAGCCTCCAGTGCCAGTACAGTAAGTCCTCACTTACCATCATCAATAGGTTCTTGGAACTTTGGAAAAAACAACATATAACAAAACCAGTTTTACCACAGATGAATTGATATTAACAAGAACTCAGTTCCTATGGCGTCTGATGCTATGTGAGGCCCTACTGTGTTCCCCGAGTAAAGAAGCCCTGCTGTGGGGGTCCACGGACCAGGCGTGCCCTCCTCCGCGAAGGCGCACAACGCCATGTCGGGGGGAGGGGCTACTCTGTGCCCATTTGCAAAGGGGAAAACTGAGGCTCAGAGGAGGGAAGTGACTTGGTCCTATCAGACGGCACAGCTGGGTGCCCACACCACTCTTTAACACAAAAAGCAATAAGAAGGACCCACGTGTACTGGGGAGAAAAAATCAAGGAGGGCAGTAGTGAAGCCCATTGGTTAGGCAAGCAGATCCAGCAGCCAGCCCCTCGCTCTCCGGCTCTGCGCCTTCACGCAAGTGCTCCACCTCCCCAGGCCTCAGTGTCCCCATTCATAAAATGGGATATGGCAGTAACGATACCTGCCTGGGTGGTCCCTGCAGGGGGCTCGCAGAGTGCTGGCAGCTGAGAGGACAAGGTCTGCAGGAGGGTGGAGTGGGATCCACTCAGAACTGGTGGGAAAGACTCAGTTAGCATCTGGGAAAAGAGCATGGCAGGCAGAGGGAGCGGCAAGTACAACAGCCCTGGAGTGGAAGGAAAGCAGGCAGCTCGCTCCACCTTCTTTCTTCTCCTCTCTTTAACCTGAGCCAAAATTGGAGAAGCCAACTGCAGTCCAGGATATGAGACCCAGTGGTGTACTTGAGCCAGATCAAACTGGCTCACAAGAACCAATTATGCATATCTCTTCCCAGCTCAGTGCTCCGCAACATCACTTTCACAGCCTGAAATCGCCACGGTGGGAGAATTTACACCATGGAGATTGGCAAACACTAGCAATCGGGTCCCCTCGCCCCAGCTGGTTTACCAGCGCACTGAGGCTTACACCCATCTGGACACCCGCTCACTCTCCATCTTAGTCCCTTCGGGCTGCTATGACAAAATGTCATAAACTGGGGGCTTCCAGCCTCCAGGGCTATGAGAAATAAATGCCTGTTCTTTATTAGTCATTCCATCTATGACTTTCTGTGACGTCAGAGACTTCTCATGGTTCTGGAGGCTGGAAGTCCAAGATCAAGAGGCAACCAGACGCAGTGTCTGCCGAGAGCTGGCTGCCTGGTTTATAAGTGGTCGTCGTCTCTCTGTGTCCTCACATGGTGGAAGGCACAGGGAGCTTCCTGGGGGCCCTTTTATAAGGGCGCTAATGCCATTCTGGAGGGCTCCACCCTTGTGACCTAATCACCTCCCGAAGACCCCATCTCCTCATACCATCAACTTGGGGGGTAGGATTTCAACATGTGAATTTGGGGGAACACAAACATTCACTCTATAGCACCCCTTTACTCCCTCAGTGACATCACTTTCACAGCTTAAAATTGATCAAGGTAGGGGAACTGACACCATGGGCACTGTCACACATTACAAAGCTCAGCTCGTTTACGCCCTTGCTTACATCCAGAGGATGGCCCCTCTCAGCTGACATCTTCCTGCCCCCCTTTCAGGCCAGACAAAGCCCCTTGCCCTCCGGTGAGGCCAGGCAGAATGCCAGTCTGGGACAGGAGGCAGATGAGGAACAAACACCACGACCAAGGGGACAGCAGGGTAGCGAGAAGGTGAGGGACAGGGGCTGCCATTTGAGATTAGGGCAGAGAAAACCCCTCTTTGGCCTTTGTGCAGATTTGAGCGTCTTCCTACTTCCTGCCCCTCCCCCATCAGCTACTTGGGTACCACCTTGTCTTTTCGAGCCCAGAATCTTTTCTCTCATCCCTTCCCTCTCCTCCCACCCCGCTGAGTCCTTAAGGCCTTTGCCCAGCTGCCTTGGTCTGTCCTGCTCCCTGAAATTTTCATCACACAGAAATTTCACAGCTCCAGCTCATTTCTGCCCATTGAACTCATCTTTCACCCGAAATTGGCTTTGTTGCCTGCTCTGGGAAGCCTCTTTGCTCTTACTCAAATGGGCACACGCGGGAAGTGACTCGGAGGTCATCCTGTCCTTTCGGTAACTCATGGTTACCAACTCACTCTGTCTACATCCACCCCAACCTCACAGCCACTAAGGGGGCTCCTTAGGCTGGTGGCAGCCCCACTCCAGCGACCAAGGCTTGTCTGCTCCAGCATGAGGGTGGGTTGGGAGGACACCAAGTACACATCCTATGGTCCAGCCTTCCTCACTTTGTTCTGCCTCAGTTTCCCCAACTGCTCAGCAACCTCTCCCACAAGAAGTGTCCTGGGGAAGAATTTTCAGACACACAAGGATAAGGCAAGGCCACCTCTCCTATGCTCCTTCTCATGCCAGTATGGGCCCAGCTCAAGTAGGCCTAGGAAATCAGGAAATTCTAGATCCTTCTCATACCAACACTCTACTCAAGCCAGGCCCCTAAATGATGGTGATTCCCACTGAGCTTGAACTGGGACAATTTCCATCCTCCCAGCACCTGGGAACCCCCCAAATCTAGACACCCAGCTAAGCACCCTCCCCTGCTGTGCCCTCCCTGTTCCGCCCCACCAAATCCCACGGCCGAAGTCAGAAGCCACGTCCTCTGTTAATAGATCATGGGGGGAGGGGGGCTGGCAAATTCTAAAAGCTCATTAAGTCCTGAATTCTTTTTATAGATGAGGTTTCCTGCATCTTTCCTTTCCTCCACCCCTCTCCACCCCTCCCTGCTTTCCCAACGCCGTATTTATTTGAGTTAGAAAAATAATGAGGTCCCCGAGGTCATACACAACACATCAGCTCTCTAATCAAAGTATTGCTGTGGAATTAAAAATATATAGAAATCTCTGTGTGTTGGCGCATGGGCCGCTGGCCATGGACACAGGGCGCACTTGCCCGTTGCCACCCAGCCCCACCAGACTGGCTTTTGGGGATGGACATAATTAGCTAGTTTCCAGCCAAGTCTCTGGGGTGGAGAATAGGGTGGAAATGCCCAGGTCCTCCTAGTAAGGGCTGCAGGTGGAGTGAAGCCCACTCAGAAGGCATCCTGGGATGAAGTGAAGAACCGAGGGCTGGCCCCCACCAGGCTGGGTGCGACCGGGGGTGAGACCTCAGGGGCACCATGGTGGGGAGGCCAGATTGGGTGTAAAGGGCAGGAAAACCATCAGAGAGGAGACGCCCCAGGGCTGCACCCAGCCCAAGGGACCAATGGATCCCACTATTTAAACCCCATGCCCTGGCTGCGTGGCTCAGTTGGAGCATTGTTCAGTGCACTGAAGGGTTGCTGGTTCAGTTCCCAGTTCGGGTACGAGCCTAAGTTGCAGCTTTGGTCTCTGGTTAGGGCACATCGATGTTTCTCCCTCTCCCTCTCCCTTCCTTTCTCTCCTAAAAAAAAAAAAAAAAAAAAAAAAAATCCATGGAAACATGTCTTCAGGTGAAGATTAAAAAAAATAATAATAATAATAAAAGCTGCAGCATGGTGGGTTGAATAGTGTCCCCCCGCACCCCAAAATTCCTGTACACCTTGAGTCTCAGCAGTAAGGTCTTTGCAGATGAAATCAGGTAAGGATCTCAAGATGAGACACTCTGAGCAATGGTTGATGTCTTTTTTTTTTTTTTAAGGTTTATTTATTTATTTTTAGAGAGAAGGGAAGGGAGGGAGAAAGAGAGGGGAGAAACATCAATGTGTGGTTGCCTCTCACACGCCCCCTACTGGGGACCCAGCCCGCAACCCAGGCTTGCGCCCTGACTGGGAATCGAACCAGCGACCCTTTGGTTCACAGGCCAGCAGTCAGTCCACGGAGCCACGCCAACCAAGGCCAATGGTTGGTTTCTTTATAAGAGAAAAGAGATTGGGACACAGAGACACAGAGAGGAGGAGGCCATGTGAAGACGGAGGCAGAGGCTGGAGTGATGTGGCCGTAAGCCAAGGGGTGTCTTCGGCCACCAGAAGTTGGAAGAGACCCAGCAGAACCCATAGACGGAGCAAGACCCTAAAGTCACCTTGATCCCAGATTTCCAGCCCCCAGGACTGTGAGAGGCTATATTTCTGTTATTTTAAGCCCCCTGGTTTGTGGTCATTCGTTACAGCAGCCCCAGGAAGCCCCTGCCTCTAAAACCCTCTGTGGACGTGGCTCGCTTGGAATTAAATGCTGACACCTGGCTATGGCCCAAGGTCCCTTGGCAAGAGGTCCTCGCCCCCCCAGGCCTGTTTGTCCACGGTTCTCCCTCTTGCCCTGTGGTCAGATGAACGCCTGCCTCTCGGTCTTTGCCTGTGCTCTTCCACGTGCCTGCAGCTCTTCCCAGCATCAGCGCCCTCCAATCTCAACCTTCAGATCAGGCCTCCCTCCATCCCACGCCATCCCAGCTTTAGTTTCCTTTATATTCCTTACTACAACGGCACGCCCACATGCGTTTTTGTTTAGTCTCTGTCTCTCAGGATATCAGCCCCCCGTGGGCAAGGATTTTTTTTTTTCTCATCCACCCTGGTCCCCAGAACAGGGCCAGATGTAGGGAAGTGCTTGATCAAAAGTGCAAAATGAATCAGTGAGTGAACAATGACAGAGGACCTCAGTCGCCCTCATCACGCTGGGCCTGGGGCTAGTTCCTCCTCTAGACTCTCCCAGCTCCGCCTTGTTCCAGCGGCCTGTGGGTGCTGTGGTTGGAGGGTTCTGGTTTCAAAAGGGTGGCCTTTGCTCTAAACTTGCCCAGTCCTAAGACAGAGGGATTCCCAGGCCTGGCCCACCACCCCCTTCCCACGCCCACCTCCCTGGCCTGCCTGGGCCAGAGCAGCATAGCTGGTGACATTTACAGAGTCTAAGGGGGGGACACAGGAGTTTGAGGAGCTTGTGTGTACATATGTGTGTGAGAGAATGTGTAACTGTGGGAATTTGTGTTAATGTGTATAAGTGTGTGACTGTGTGAGAATTTGAGATGTGTGAGTTTTTGCACATTTGATTTAGTGCCTCCGGTGTGTTCGACCCTGCTCTGGGCACCAGGGACCCTGGGGTGAAAGAGATAAAACCCCTGCCCAGGGCTCGCCTCGCTTCGGCAGCACATATACCAAAACTGGAGCAACGCGGAGAAGATTAGCACGGCCCCTGAGCAAGGATTACACGGAGATTCATGAAGGTTCCATATCTAAAAAAAAAATCCTTGCCCGCCTGGGGCTGACATCCTGCACAGACAGTGTGTGTCTCTGTGTGTGAAGTAGCAAAAGTGTGAAAGGGTAAGAGTGTGTAATTGTGTGAGAGTGTGTGGGAGAATGTGTGAGCATGTGATTGTGTGAGAATTTGAGGATGTGTGTGCATGATTTCTGAGGGTGAGACTGATTGTGTGAAAGTGAGAGTGTGTGAATGTGTATGAGTGTGTGAGGATGTCAGAGTATGTGATTGTGTAAAAATTTGAGAATGTGAGTGTGTGAGAACTTGATAGTGTGTAACTGAGAATGCATGACTGTGAAGGAATTTGAGGGTGTACATGTGAGTGTGAGAATGTGTAACTATGAGCACATGTGTGCATGCGTGTGACTGTGTGGGAATTTGAGGGGCTGTGGGGGAGTGTGAACCTATGAATGTGTGTGAGTGTGTGCTGGGACCCAGGTGACCTGTGCGCTCAGGGCACACATGGGCCCTGGGCCTCTCCTCCCTCAATGGCTCACATCACTCCATTCCTGTCCCCTCCTTCCCTAATTCACCCTTTCTCCTCGGGGCTCCTTCCTTCCCCTTCCCTCCACTCATTTATTTATTTTTGGACTTCGGCTTCACATTTGAAGTTCTGGGGCCCGCCACTCCATCCCCTGTCTTTCTCCCCTCCCAAACCCCAAGGAAGGTCAGAAGGGCTAGAGGGCAGGACCACCGCCTCAGCGTCTTCTGCGCCTGGAGGTCTCTGATTCCCCAGTTGCACAGGGGGCACCTAGGGGGCCCCGGGACCAAGGCTGCGGGGCTGTTGCCTGGGCAGACTCTTCTGCCCTCCTGCTGAAAGACTACCCGCTCCACCCCAGAGGAAGGGGAAGGGGGCCTGAAAACTGACCCTCTGCCTGGCGGTTCTCAGCCCTGGCTGCATATCAGAGTCACCTGGGGGAGCCGTAGAATGTCTTGTGTCCTGGTACTTCCCCCCCGCCCCCCCGCTGCGCCGCCAGCTGGAAGCAGCTGGGAGTTCAGAGCTGAAAGCAGAACCTAGGGCAGGGTCCCCAGCCTCTCTGCTACGGACACGAGCACAGGGACAGATCATCCCCTGGGGTGGGGCTGCCCTGAGTGCCCTGTGATGTGTTGAGCGGCAGCCCCAGCCTCCATCCCTCAGATGCCAATAGTGTTCTCTCTCCCAACTGTGACAACCAAATGCAGCTCCGGAAAAGGCCACGTTGCCTGTGGTGGGTAGAATTGCCCCTGTGGAACCTCTGGGCTTGGAAGACAAGTAAGTGGACCTTGATGGGCACTGTAATGCAAACCCTGTACTGTCTCCCACAGCTCCCAAAAGCTATGGGTTTGGGGGGGCTTTCTTTTTGCCACATGCTCCCCCAAAGCTCCTGGGGCAACAGAGGGAAAGTGGGACCAGGCTTGGGGGGGACCTGAGAGCCCAGGATGGCAAGAAATGGGAGTGGGAGTCCCCCTTAATTGCCATTAGCATCGCTGGCTCTGAGGGAAATGGTTTCCACCTGCCTGCTCGGCAGCACTGCCCCAAGGCTGCAGATTAAGAATCAATTAGGAGCGGGAAGGAGGATGTGCCAGGCGGAGGCGGGATGAGCTGGGGGCACTGGTCCGCAAGACGGATGGGGGTGACCGGCAGGGGCCGGGGGCTCAGTGGGCCCCGGGCGATGAGGGGGAGGCTCCCTGAGACTGCAGTCTGGACTGCTGGCAAAACATGCCTGTTTTATAGGTCGTTGTGAAGATTTAAAGGTGTACAGATCTTAGATGAATAAAAATTCCATCTTATTTTATCAACTGGCGCTAGATAATTGTTTGCTAAATAAAAATATTTAGAACTAATGGCCCTGACCGGGTGACTCAGCTGGTTGGAGTGTCATCCATATACCAAAAGGTTGCATGTCTGACACCCAATCAGGGCACATACCTAGGTGGTGAGTTTGATCTCCAATTGGGGCACAAAGGAGAGGCAATCAGTCGATGTTCCTCTCTCACATGGATGTGTGTGTGTCTCTCTCTCCTTTCCTCTCTCTCTAAAAATCAATAAACATTGTCAGCTGAGGATTTTTTTAAAATGTAAAAACTGAATAAAATAAAATGAATGATAGGGTTGAGCCCCACCCTCATCTGTGTATGGTTGATGGCCACTGTGGGAGACACTGTTTGTGCCCCCTCAAATCCCCTTTTCTGCTTCTGGAATTGGTTGCCAATGGCTCCCACCTGCCTCTTCTCTGGAGAACATCCTCTGTTCATGGGAACCCCCTTCTCTGGAGATGCCGGGGGGTGGGGGGTTTCTCCCTCTGCCCAGGTGCAGCCCACAGCCAATGGCTGTCTGATATGAGAGCGAGAAAGGCCAACCCCTGTGTCTCAGGTTCGAGCGACTGTGTGATGCAACTCACGCTCCAGAGCTCCCTCTGGGGTCAGGCCGGGGTCGGGCCCAACTGAACCCACTGCCCGGCTGAGCCCCTTCCTCTGCCCCAACACAGAGGCTGGACGCTCTGCCACATTCTGTCACTTGTGTCACATGCTACTCGTCAGAAGATGGTCCACTCAGCCAGGTCACACTAAAGAGTCTGTAGATGGGGCTTCGTCTCTTGCAAGGAAGAACGTCAAAGTATTTGGGACATATTTTAAATTTTATTTTATTAAAAATGTTCACTTAGATGGGATTGATATATAACGTTGCATTCATTTTAGGCACACAACATAATGATTCTATATACAGATTGTCCCCAACTGCAATGGTCCAGCTTACAATTTTCCTACTTTTTGATGGTGTGAAAGTGATGTGCGTTCAGTAGAAACCGGCTAGGCTAAGTTATGCTGTTCAGTAGGTTAGATGCTTTTGAAAGATTATTTCTATTTATTTTTAGAGGGGGGGAAGGGAGGGAGAAAGAGAGGGAGAGAAACATCAATGTGTGGTAGCCTCCTGTGTGCCCACCACTGGGGACCTGGCCCACAGCCCAGGCATGTGCCCTGCCTGCGTATAGAACCAGTGACCCTTTGGCTCGCTGGCCGTGCTTTGTCTACTGAGCCACACCAGCTGGGGCGGTTACATGCATTTTAAAGTAAAGATATTTTTGACTTACAATCAGCTTATCGGGATAGAACCCCATCCTAAGTCAAGGATCATCTCTGTGTGTGCAGGTATGTATAGATATGTGTAATCAAAATGACAACTACAGTAAGTCTAGTTAACATCCGTCACCACGCATACTTGTAACTCTTTTTCCTGTTAAGATCTACTCTCTTAGCAACTTTCAAATATACAACACAGTATCGTTATGTGTAGTCACCACGCTGTATGTTCCAACCCCAGGCTTTGCTTTTCTTATAACTGGAAGCTTGAACCTTTTCACCACTTCACCCATGGGTGAAATGGGTGTGATGAACACATTTTAAAACACCCTACTGTGTTTTTCTTCTCTTTTCATATGGCCACCTAAAATTTTATATCACTCATTTCCTCGTTTGTGGGCTCTCTCCTTAGTGCTGGAATGTAAACTCCCCAAGAGCAGAAAGTGTCTCCCCTGATCCCCAGCACAGAGCAGCTGCCTAATAACTAGGTTTTAGTTTGGGTTCCTCAGAAGCAGAGCTTGAGATAAGGATTCAAAAGCACATTGTTTATCCAGGAGGTAACCCCAGGAAACACCAATAGGGCACAGGGACAGAAGACAGCTGACGACGGATGTGTCATCAAGCCAGTTACCTTTGTGGGCAATTGCAGCTCAGCCATACTGGGGACCTCTGAGCGGGCAGTGCAGAACACTGTCCAGGGGCGAGGGAGGTGGCCCATTTGTCCACCAACTCCTGTCAGGCCGAGAGGAGCTCCCAAGGTATGAGAATTGTCCCCTGGCACTTTCAACCTGCTGCGTGTGGCAGAGAAGCCACCAAAAGCGTTGACGAAAGCCCTCCGGCCAGGAGCAGCTACAGACAGCAGCAGCAGATGGCAACTGGAGCCTGTTGAAACTGGGGAGGCTGGAAGGATACACATTGGGCATCAAGGCATTTTGCTACAAACTATTAGTTGAATAATTGAATTTAAAAATTTCAATAGTAGCCCATAGCCTGAAGGACAAAATCCCATTCTGCGCTGGCACGTAAAACCACTGTGACCCAGCTTTCTATCTCAGTGCTCCATCAGGGGTGACAAATTCCAACATCTACAGAGGCCACTGGGCAGGAAAGATAAAGGGCAAAGCCAGTCAAGGGCGAAGAAAATGTAGTTCCTGGACTTATTTCATTTTCCTTTTCTAAATTGAGATGTGAGTGTGGCTAGGTCTTGTTCTGTCACAGGGAAAGCCGCAAATACTGTGAGCAAGATGGTAAAATGGTAACAGACTTCAGCCACAGCGTTGGGAGGCAATAGAGAGCGGTGGGAACTGTGGAGAACTGGAAAACACTTTCCCAGCGCGCTCTGCGGAAATGCGGGCCCAAGGTTACCAGATTTTCTGTTGTTTTCTTTTTTCCTAGAACAGCCTGGGTTTTTACACAAAATTCTTAACGACTTAAATCTCAAGGATCAATCCAAACATTTCTTTTTATTTTATTTATTTATTTTTAGAGAAAGGAGAAGGGAGGGAGAAAGAGAGGGAGAGAAATAGCAATGTGGGAGAGATACATGAATTGGTGGCGTCTTGCACGCCCCCAACTGGGGACCTGGCCTGCAACCTAGGCATGTGCCTTGACCGGGAATCAAACTGGCAACGTTTTGGCTTGCAGGCCAGCACTCAGTCTACGGAGCCCCACCAGCCAGGGCTCCGAATATTTCTGAAAACAAAGTACACCTGTCGGCTGGTTTTGACCAGTCCTCACCCTTTGTGCTACCCTTATGAAGCACGTTACCGTTTCAAGAAACTAATATAACCTCTAAAAACCCCAAACCTTTGTCCATACTTTTCCTTCTGCTGGGCTGCTTTCCTACTCTTGTGGAAAACTCCTATTCATCCTGTAAATCTCTAAATCAGAAATTACCCAAAACAGGACTCCCCTGGAATTCCTATCAGGCATTTTCTTATTTTGTTGAGTAGACTTATTGATCTCTTTTTTCCACAATCTGTGAGCCCTGTGGGTGCCATCTCTGTGGGCCTTGTGCAGCTGTGTCCTCAGGGTTCAGAGATCAGCATGACAGAGCACAAACAGAGCTGTTTGTAAGCATGCCTTTGCTTTATCTACATCCAGTGGTGTCATGAGTGATGTGGAAATTGGCTCTGAATTAAAAATAGAAGAGGCCCTGATCTGTAGCACCTGCCAATTTCCATGGTGTAAATACTCCCGCCGTGGTTGATCTCAAAATACCAATATTATATCCCAAGGTACCAACGTGATGTCACCGAGTTGGGAAGACAAGTGTCTGGTATGACCCAGCTCCAGCACAGCACTACCTATATCTGTACCTTCCCCCTAGTGATAACTTCCCTTCTTGCTTTAATGACAAAATAGCCGTCCCTTCCCATATTTTTCCTCAAAATGGCCATAGCCATCTTTGTTTTTTCAACTTCTAAAAGTCTTTTTTACTGGAACATACCATACTGCAGTGTGTATATCATAAGCATACAGCTCCATAAATTTTTATGAAATGAATATTCCCATGTTACCAGCAACAGATCAAGATAGAACATTCCTAGCCCCCTAAAGACCCCCTTCCAATCACTACCCCCTTGCCCAATTTCTATCATCACAGAAGAGTTTTTCCCATTCTAGAACTCCATGTAAATGGAATCAGACAATATGTCTTCTTCTGTATTTACTTTTCTTCTCCAATATTAAATTTGTGAGATTCATCCATGTTATTGCAGGAAGCAGTGGGTTTCTCTTTTTTGTTGTGGCATAGTATTCTATTATCTGACTTACCACAATCTGCTCATTCTGTTCTTATGGACAGGTGGGTAATTTCCAATTTGGAGCTATTTTCCCAATAGGAGAACCACGGGATCAGGGAGGCGGTAAATATTCAGCTTTTGTAGGTGAAATAAAATTTTTCCAAATTGGTTTTATCATATACCCTTCCACTGCCAGTGTGTGGGATTTATGTGGCAGAACCATCTTTCCTTTTTTTAATAAAAAAGATTTAATTAATTAATTTATTTTTAGAGAGAGGAGAAGGGAGGGGGAAAGAGAGGGAGAGAAACATCGATTGGTTGCCTATGACACGTGCCCCAACCAGGGACCAAACCAGCAACCTAGGTAAGTGCCCCGGCTAGGAATCAAACCGGTGACCTTTCGCTTTGTGAGACAATGCCCAACCAACTGAGCCTCACTGGTCAGGGCTAGGACCATCTTCTTAAAATGTAAATCATACCAAAATCCTTTAATGACTCCCATTTTAGGATGAAGTCCAGACTGAGTAACATGGCCTTTGTCCTCTGCTGGCTTTTTCCACACCAGCTGTCTGCCACCCGTCCTTCCTCATGGTGCCCAGGCTACAATCCTTGAATATGACACATGTGTGCCCATCTCAGGGACTTCCACGCACTGTTCCCTCTCCCTGGAAAGCTACCTCCCACTCTTCACCAGTTAACTTCCACATCTCTTAACTTAGCTCAAAATGCAATGTCTCAGAGAAGATGCTTTTCTCGACTTCCCTCCCTGTCTAAATTTGCTCCCCCCGGGGTTATTCTCCTAGCTTCCTATTCTTTTCCTTCAATGTAATAATGACATATTTGGTGACATAGGTATTTATTTTATCAGTATCTGTGTGTCAGTCATGTTCTATTTCTTAACTGAGGTTGTAGGTATCCTGTTTATGTATTAAAATATACATTAAAAATACATTGAAAACATATATAGTCTTCAACCTCCTGTTGGTACTGGTCTAAGCATTTTTCAAATATTAATTCACTTAATAACTTCATTTCTCTTTTTAAATATTAAGGAAATGAGTTAATGGTAATATGAATATATTTCACTTTTCAAAAATTAATTCATTTCATTAAATCCTCAAAATAGCCCAATGAGGTAGATGCTGTTATTATCCTACTTTATAGGTGAGAATATGGAGGTACAGAGATATCACCCCTAATCCCCCAAACCCCCACACCGGTTTAAGAAGCTCAGAGTCTTCCCCTTCATCCTTCACACCTGACTGGCTGATTGACTGACGCCAGAAGACAGGGGTGGAGGATCTGGTAGTATATTTTAGGATCCTATCCCAGACGTAGACCAATCACTTCTGTATCCTATTGGCCAGAACTCAGCCACATCATCACCTTGCCCAGTGATTACAGAGGCTGGGAAATGTAGTCTTCCTGTGTGTACAGGAAGAAGAAACAGGTTTAGTGAGACCATGGCTTTGTGGTTGCCATATTTCACGAGTACTTACTAAATGCCAGCTACTCTATTCAGTTACCCTGTTCACTGCTGGTAAATAAATAAATAGTAAAGAAGCACGTAATAAATTATTTAAAAATAAATTTTAAATAAATAAAAATAAAAATTTAAAAGCTAAATTTAAAAGTAAATTATAATTAATAAAGTGATCACATGTGTGAATGTGAGTGTGTGTGTGTGCAGAGAGGTATGGAGTATGGAGCTGGGGTGGCCCTGTCCTTTTGCATGGGACCAATGGTCCCAGATGGCAGAGTCCGCTCTTAGATGAAGCAGATCTAGCCAGCAGATACAGCCACTAGCATCCATTCTCCTCTTTTTTTTTTTTTTTAATTTTAAGATTAGAGCCTCCTGAGTTTTACCTGAGCACATAGCTTCTCTGTTGGAGACTACATTTCCCACTCCCCCTTGCAGCTAAGTGTGACTAAGTTCTGGCCAATGGGATGTGTGCAACTTCTACGTATATCCTTCAAAGGAAGTTGTTCTCTTCCACTTTCTTTCACTTGATTCTCCTGGAAACCCAGAGGGAATCCACCAGTGATGTGAACAGCAAAGCTATCCCACTAGCCCTGAACCATTAACCTCTGGACACTTAGATGAGCAAGAAATAAACACTCATCTTGTTATAACCACTGAATTATTGGGCCTCTTTGTTACAGCATCATGGTTTGTGCTTGAGTAAGGCAGCATCAGCCCTCACCTCAGGCTAATCACTTGGGTGCTGCCTTATCTCCTCCATTCCCGCCTCCACAGTAACTACCTTCCCTCTCTGTGACTCTGATGTCTTGAACAACGGTGCACAAATCTTCCATGATCTTTAAACAAATTTTTTTGAGAGAGAGAGAGGAAAGGGGAGAGGAGAGAGAGAGAGAGAGAGAGAGAGAGATTGATTTGTTCCACTTATTTATACATTCATTGGTTGATTCTTATATGTGTCCTGACCTGGGGGTCGAATCTGCGGCCTTGGTATATCAGGATGATGCTATAACCCAGTTAGCTACCCAGGCAGGGCCCTTAGATTGTATTCTGAGTAAACACGATTATGTGAGAATCAAGAATCAGATAGAGAGTTTATGTCCAGACTTCATTTGTTCAAGCTCCTAACGCTCTGGGTTACTTGCACCTTGTGCTTCAATCACCAGCCTACAAGGAGTCCAGGCTCATGGAAGTCTCCTGGCATCCCTTTCCTCTTCTACAGTTTTCTTTCGAGGAAACGCCTCTACATCATTTTATTTCAGCGTGGAACACCATGGCAGGGTTGACTTCCCCACACCTCCAGTGTGTGTGGCCCAAGGTTGGAATCTGATCCCTTTTTTTTTCATTGTCATCCGTATGTTTATTTGTTTTCAAGTGTGGGATAAGGGCCATGGGGAGAGGGGGGTTTCTTCTCCTTTCACTGTTTAAACTTTCGGAATTTAAAAGCGTTGTGTTTTGACCAAGTGAACCCATTGGACCACGCCTGCTGTGTACTTGACAAGGAGGTATGCAGAAGGTGTAGGCGAGTGACTGAACTTTGGGGGGCATTGGGGTGCCAGCCTGGGCTGCTTTTCCCTCACACCCATTTTTCATCTTCATCCTGGTGTGGTTGGACCATCCCAGTGTTGCTGGGAGTGGCCTCTAAATGTTCTACATTCAGGCCTCCGAAACTTCACACCCCTTCCTCTCTCCAGGCACTCTCTCTGCCTTTGTCACCTGCTGGCTGGACAGAGAGGGACTTGCCGAGGGCTCTGAGACACTGGAAGGAGGTGGCCCCACAGTTCGGAGGGAGGCTGGTTTTGCGAGTGAAACAGGGCTGCCTGTCATGTGAGTGAGAAATAAGCCTGTAGTGTGTTAAGCCCTGGGGGTTTGGGGGTGCTTGTCACAACCACTGGGGTGTACTTACTCTGACTAATACAATATTTGAACTTGCTTAATCCTCAGAACAGCCCTAGGAGGTAGGTTCTATTACTATCCAATCCATAGATGAGCAGCTGAGGCACAGAGAATGTCAGCCACACTCCCAAGGTCAGGTTCCTCACCCCACAGTGTATTTCCTGGTCCTGTGCGGGTGCAGCCCCAGCCCCTAACCTTGTCCTCCCTGTTGTGTCAGCCAGTACTCAGATGTGGCTTCACCTGATACTCTTCTTCTAAGAGGAGCCCACTCTGAGATGATGCGGGAGGGGCTTGATGCAGCGCCGGTGCATAATACACTCTCAATAAATGTTTGAGACTGTTATCATTGATAGTAGGGCACTGGCCAATAGCTCAGTGGTGAAACCAGATGGGCTGCATTCCCAATCTCCACCATATACTGGCTGTGTGACCGTGGATAGGTTACTTCACCTCTCTGTGCTGCAGTTTCCCCGTCCATAAATTGGGAATAATGATGCTATCTATTTCATAGGGTTATTGCAAGAATTGAGAGAGAAAATGCTGCACAACTCCTGCCAC
>PVJD01009775.1:0-59463 GCA_004026545.1 Mormoops blainvillei
TTTAGTAGTCTGTATCTTTCAAAGAATTTGTTACATAACTTTTTGAATGTGTTGGCATAAAACTGTTATCACTATTCTATTTTTATACATTTAATATATGTAGAATCTGTAGTAATATGTTACCATGTTCACCCCTGATAATGATAAATTATTTATTCTCATTTTTGTCTGATCAATGTGGCTAGAGGTTTATCAATTTTATTATTTTTCTTATATAACTAGCTTTTGGTTTATCTGTTGTTTTTGTTCTCTAGATCATTGATTTCATCTCTGACCTGTGTTATTCTTTCTTCTGCTTAGGTGGGGTTTGATTATCTCTTCTTTCTTTAATTTCTGAAGGGGGAAGTCATAGGATTGAGACCTTTTTTTTTTTATTTCTAATACAAGCTTGTAGTGCTATAACATCACCCCCATTACTGCTTAACAACCTCCAACAAATTTCTAATTTCCCTTTTATTTCTTTTTGGACTCATGAGTTATTTAGAAATGTGCTATATAGTTTATGACATTGGACTCGAACTGGCAACTCTTTAGTTTGCAGGTTGGCATTCAGCCCTTTGGTTTGTAGTACTGAGCCATACCAGCTAGGGCAAAATTTCCCTTTTAATTCAGTGTTTAGAACATTAGGTTTTTGATCTAATTGTATTTATGTCCATGAACTTATTGTGTGTTTTCATTTGTCCTAATTGTTTCTTATTCCTCTTATTCCATGTTTTCTGTGGAATGTATTCCATGTTTCTTATTCCATGTTTTGCCTTCTTTTGAGTCAATGAAGTATTTTTTATTGTTGCTTTTCATTGTTGCCTTACATGTTATAGCTCATCATTTTATTTTGTAGTTTTTTAAGGATTTATAATATATGAGTTTAATCTGTGAAAACTTTAATGTGATGTTGTACTTCTTAACGTATAAGAACCATATGATAGGATACTTTCATTTCTCTCACTTGGCCTTTATGCTATTTTTTCTTATATTTTACTTATATTATAAATACCATTTATTTATAAATGCTATACATACATTTTTATTATTTTTGTGTACATAATTATTTTTGAAGACTATTAAATAATAAAAAAATTATATATCCATACTGATCAGCATTTTTTTGAAGAGTTAAGGGAGAACCTTTAAATATACTCAGGTTTCTTTCTCTGGTACTATCTTGAAAACTCTGCGTTAGAGTCCCCAGTCTCCAGCTCTGTCTCCTCAACTCAGGGAGTTTCCTGAGCTCTGCCTTGGTTTACTCTCCCAGTGCCAGAGCCTGGAAACTGTGTAAGGCTGCAAGCTGATGCAGTCATATGGTTCACTCATTTATTTACCATCTCCCAGGAATCACTGTCCTTCTGTGTCTAAATCTCATGTCTTGAACATGTTTCTTGTATTCTGTCTGGTTTTTCGCTTGTGACATAAATCTAGTCCTCTTACTCCATCTTGGTCTAAAGTGCAATTTCTTATTTATTGCTTTGAACATTGGGGAAAATAAATATTCTACCATAAATAAAATAAAAGGATAAATGCTGGCTTAGTTCTAAAATGTTCTTGCATATAAAACATTAATGTTGTCATATAAGATCCTGATGATATACTTCATAAGCAATTTCCTCCAAAAATAATCAGTACTGTCATAGTTTTCAGTAATACTTAAATATAACTTCAATGAAGAAAAACAAGTTATGAATTAAGAAGCATTTAAAAACAATGTATACATTTTCATGGTAATAACCACTTAGTAAATATAGTGTTATATTTACACATCTTACTTTTTGTTTTTTCTAAATAACATTACAATATTTTTTTTTTAAAAAACAAAACAATGTGTTTCACAAGATATGTGGTCTTTTTATCAAGGCAAAACAGTATAGCATTCCTTCTATAGAGTTTGGAAATATCTAAATTTTGTTTATTACTTTTTAAAAATTAAGGAATTATTGCAATGTCAATATAAAATTTACTTTCATAACGTATTTTCCTCAAGTGGGTTAAATAAACTATGACTAAAGTATAATATATAGTCAATGGCCTTTTAAAATATTAACCACAAAGTCAAAGCAGAAGACATTTTTTGTTCTGCTACTTAGGTAATTGCGAATAAGTTAAAATGTTTTCAGCTTTTGTTCAAAAATGTTTTTACCATATTCCTTCGAATTTTAAAAATTAGTTATTTAAACACTGAATTCAGTTGCAAATATAAGTGGAATTTTAATTATATGTCACAATTTTTAGGAAATGAGTACCACGTATCAAACATATATTATATGTCTGGTACAGCTTTGAGATAAAAATAGAGATAGAGATACATTCAAGGTATATGGGAATTTTATACACCTATGAAAAAGAAGGAAACCCTGCTACTTGTGACAACATGGATGCCCCTTGAGGACATTTTGCTACATGGAAAAAAAGAAAGAAAGACAAATTTTGTATGATTTCACTTATATGTGGAATCTAAAAACATCAAACTCAGAAAAACAGAAAGTAGCATGGTGGTTACCAGGGGCTGAGCAGTGGGGGAATTGGGAAGATGTTGTTCAAAGGTTACAAGCTTTCAGTTATAAGATGAGTAAGTTCTGGGGATCTAATATACAACCTGGTGATTATAGTTAATAATACTGTATTAGAAACTTCATATTTGCTAAGAGTGCAACTTAAATATTCTCATTACAAAAAGAAATGGTAATTATGCGATGTAACAGACATAGTGGTGTTAGCTACCACTATACTGGTAGTCATCTTGCAATACCTAAGTGTATCCAAGCAACACATTTATACTTTAAACTTGCACAATGCTCCATGTCAATTGTAGCTCAATAAAGCTGGAAAAAATGCTATTGTACTATATAGTACAAAAATCCTACATTGTTTTCTCCCTTTTGCTTATCTTCATAAGAGTTTTTATAGAAAAAATATTACCTGTTCCATTATTGTGCCCCCGTTAAATGTACAATATAACATGAAAAAGTACTTTTTTCATTTATGAAAAATATTTTGTATTTATCAGTGTATATCAAAAGATTTAGCTTCCAAGCAGTCATTTATGCTGTAGGAGCTCTGTATTTAAAGCTAATTAGATTTATAGTGGATTTTTCCTGCATATCCACAAGAGTGCCAAACCAGATAATTTAAAGGTATGGATTGATTAGTAACTGGTTATGAGTCTTTATTCATGAATGAATACAATCATGACAAAACAATTGTTGACCTTTAAAGAATGCTATTTTTAAGGCTATATATATTTTTTAAAAAGCCTTGTAATTTTTAAAGAAAAAAAGTCTAAGAGAGAAACATCTAAGAGAGAAATTACCTGGATACTTCTCTTTTTTTCTAATAATTAAAATCTCAGCAATAGCTTACAGGACACTCCGTGACTGCTTAATGAGAAAAGAAATGGTCAGCATTGCACCATTCTTAACTAGATTTTACTTTACTAATAGATGTTTGTAACACTCTGCCTCTTGCACTATGCACTTTAGATTGTATTTTTAATTTTAAAATAATCATCTTTTAATTTTATATTCACAATAAATTACTTGTATAGAAGATAAAAATTATTTTTGGGACACAATATATCTATATTATTTTTGTTCTTGATTATGATAACATCACTTGAGAGTGATTCCTCTTCTGCTCACTTACTGGTGTTGCAAGTTAATAACATAGTACATGATTAGCAGTATCATATTAAATAAGTCATATTTCAGAAAATCAGTACAGCATCTTAACATTACAATTGTGTATCCAGACCATGGTTATTCTCTGTATGGTTTCTAGGCTTAGTTGCAACAATGCCATAAAAATTCTGCTGTTAATATTCCTACCATAAGGGATTTTCTTTCCAAGGCTTAAGCTCCTGTCCTGCTCTAAGATATTCTTCTCTCCTTTTTTCTAACCTCAGGTTTCCTGTCTTTTAAAGTGGACCACTTCATGGCGCTACAGGCAAAGTGACCTATGAAATCAAATTCAATTATCTTTTTTTTTATTTTTTGATTTAGTCTTTATTGTATTTTCTTCCATTACCATTTAGTCCCCTTGAGCCCTCCTAAGGAAGCAAATAAATATGAATTTTTAATCCCATAATTATTTGATCAAAGTTTTGGGGAGATCTCAGTAGTTTATCATCCCATTTGTGTCCAATTCATATTCCTGGACAATAGGAGTTAAATAACTCTAAAGGTCACTCAATCTATTATACAGTGGGCTCATTAATGTAGATCTAACAATATAAAGTATATGCAATATATTTCTAGTTTAATATTAATAGAATCAATTGATCTATTAATAGAATCTATTAATATTATAAAGTTGTCTTTAAAATCAATTTATTACATTTTTTTCATTTAAACAGTTTCTCTAGGAATGATAGAACACTAATGATCCCCATAATATTTCTTTTTGATGTTATAAAAATGAAGTTGTGTTACTTCTACAAGCACTATTCATTTTCAAGTTACCACCAAATTTGAGAGTGAAATTTTCATGAGACTATTATACCCTGGGCCATCTTTGTTTAGAAATTTCTAACCTCACAAGGAATTTATTTCTTCTTTATCTTAATATTTCCATTTTTAACTTGTATTCTATCTTCATTTATGTGTGCATGTCTTGCTTCTCAATTATATTATAGGATTTCAAGGAGAGGGTTTTCTTCCTCTTCTTGATTTATTTCTCTACATCAGAGTGTCTGACACATCATCATAAATATATAATGCATATTTGTTGAAAGTGTACTATCAGGTATATTTAATAAGTGTGTAAAGTAGATGAATTCTAGATGGTAAAGTATACAGAGTTAATCTTATCAAGAAGTTTGATTAAGATTAAAGGGAAATATTTTAATAAGTTAATTGGGAGACTTGGGAGAAAGATTTATAACATAAAAGTGTTTACCAGTTAGATAGATATAACCATAACCTGACAAATGGTGCAATGGAAAATTTGTTTTATGAAAATTAGATCCTTGTAAACAGATGTTTTCTTATCAAGAATTTCTTAGGGCCCTGGCTGGTGTAGCTCAATGGATTGAGTGTCGGCCTGTGAAGAAAGGGTTGCTGGTTTGATTCCCAGTCAAGACACATACCTGGGTTGCAGACCAGGTCCCCAGTTAGGGGCGTACAAGAGGCAACCACACATGGGTGTTTCTCTCCCTCTCTTTCTCCCTCCTTTCCCCTCTATCTAAAAGTAAATAAATAAAATCTTTTTTAAAAAAGAAAATATAAAGAATTTCTTAGGTTATTTTATTTTAATTAAATTATTTATTTATTTATTTATTTATTTATGTTTGGTCTTTCTCTTATTTTCCAACCAACCAGCCTGCAAATATTTATTAAGAATGTACTCATTGTTAGGAGCCGTTTTATGTGCTAGGGAGATAAACATCCCTGTCTTTATGGAGTTTATACTCTGTTAGGGGTGTGAGGCAGGGATTCAGGGGTATTAAGCCATCATCGAGGTCAGAATAGCTGGAATAAACAAGAAGTTAATAGATGATCAGATCTCAGGTAATGAGGGTGGTGGAGCACAAGCTTTGCCCACCTTTGTAAGAAGATGTCTTTGACTCCAAATGAGATAAATATTGGATATTTTGAGCAGAGAATTTACAACTGAGTTACTTTTTAACAGGATCATTTTGGCAGCTAGATTGAGAAGAGGCTCTAAGGGTGAAACTCTCAAAGCAAATTTCAGTCAATTGCTCTAATCCAAGCAAGAGGAAATGGTGAATTGTTTCAGGATGTCAGCAGTTCAGAAAGTGAAAAGGCACTGTATTATGAATGTATTTTGAAGGCAAGGGTAGAAGTACTTTTTTTTTTTTGACAAATTGGATATGGAGTGTAAGAGCAAAAGGAAGGGTGAAGGATGACTCCAGGCTATTTTTCTGACAAACTTTAAGTATAGTAGAAACGTCATTAACTGATAGAATAGTCAATACTATTATTTACTTCCATTGCTTTACATTTATTCCTTTAGACCTTGCAAGTTTGTTCTACTCCAAACACTGAAAATAAATTGGACCTCCGAATGTTTTTCTTCTTGCCTATACTGCAGCATTTGACTTCACTGATGTCTTAGAAAACTCTTTTTACCCTTAACTTGTTATTATCCTTGTTAGGCCAAAAAAATCTTCACTTTACATTTCTTTCTGACTCCCTATTTGTGACCCACTTCCACTGACTTTGGTATACAAAAAGTGATTTACAAACCCACTGTACCTGTCAGTGAATAAGAATATATTATAACTTAAATGTCAACTGGATGTGATTTATTTTATTTTGCTGTAATATACATGTCATTAGTATGACTAAACATAGAAAAATAAATACATCCTGTTCACATGTCTGAATGGTATCTTAATCAAGCAATATAAATGCAAGTTTAGAAATTCTTTACCCTAGTCAAGAAGTGTAAAATAGTATTCAAAATAATTGAACATAACAAAAATCAGAGCAAATTAATATAAAATGCTTAACATCTTTTTGTAAAATAATTTCACTTAAACTATATTGAATTTTTTAAACTATTTCAGATTTAGCATGAATGGTCATATATATAACTGCCATATGTATTCATATCTCTGAAAATTATGAATGCTATCTATGGTTGCAATTTTAATTTATTACTGATAGTTATGTCTACTTTGTGGCACCTCTCTTTATTAAACTTCACTCTCATGGGGCAGCTATTCATTTTTCAGATGTACATGTTTTATTATTTATTCCTACACTTTAATAATACTTTGTCTCAATTGCCCAAATGTTCCACACCTGTTCTTTGTAAATACGTGCTTCTCTTAAAGGGATTTAACACCATTGCAAACCCTTAATGTAGTGCTTTGTCATGATCCAGTATGATTATATTGTGTAATGCAATCTTTGCTTGTTATACTTTTACACTTCTTGAGCTTTTAACAACCTTTTTTCCTGTAGCAAATAAGAAATATTTCATGCTTATTTAATGTGGTCCTTGAAGAGAGATAAGATCTTTACCCAGATAATTCTTAGGTCATATTAAATGTTCTGTAAGATCCTGCTAAGCATGTGTAAGATCACCTATACCTGGGAATTATTTATACTCAGTTGAGTGATAGAAATGTATGTTCTCATACCATTTGCTTCTTCCTAAAATACCTCTCTAATGCGTGTTCGTAAGCTATTTTTTTGTTTTGTTTTGTTTTTTTCCTTCCACCAGTTACAGGTAACAATGTTCACTTCCTCTTTCTCTTTTGGACTTTGAAAAATATGCTATAAGATTGTAAACATATAATTATATATAAAGATATTTCCTTTCCCTTTTAGAAACAAAAATATCGTGAGTCAGTTATTCCCTGATTGTGATGAATTGTGTGTCTTCCAGTTGCTTTTTTATCAAAGACTTGGGTGCACTAAAAATAGTCAGCTGCTAATTGTCGATCTATTTGTCTTACATGTGAAATATATATGTTCAAGGTGCCATGCTTTATTGAGGATTATTTAAAAGTAATTTGACACCTTCAGAAGCTTTTACTTTTCAGCACTTCATTACACAAAATTTATTTTTTAAAGAATATTTCTAGTGGTGAAAACTAACATTATATAACAAATAACAATTTTTACATTTTTATGTACTAAGTACCATTATTCATACACTGTGACTGCCCATAGTCACAAAGATGATGTTATTACCTATGAGGGCTAATTCTTCATGGTGTTTCTACACATTTGGTGACAAGTTTTGTCCTGGACTATCATTTCAATGGCATTTCTGAAGCAAACACACTTGGAGGAGAGATGTGATATCTCCCTCCAGGGCCAAAGGCAGGTTTGTTTGAGTCCAGCATAATCAAGATAAGGCCTCCCTCCAGGGCAAATATTGAGCAGGCTTGCTGAAGGCCCTTTCATAGAACTGGGGATTTCCTAAATTCAGGGGCCTTCCATGGTGACATAAACACACTTTGCAGCATCCCCCGTGCCATTTAACATTGCCTCGTGTTTCTTGGGACAGAAAAGGAACTGATGAGAATATAAAGCTCATAAAATGCATGATAAAGTTTTTTCCTTTAACCCAAGAGTCTGCTGCCAGCCTTTATAAAAGTGCGGCAGGCTGACATATTAGCTTACAAGTAGGATAAAATATCTGATCTTTGACAGTTATTAACACTACCATCATTTTATTACCATCATTTAACACCACCATCAGAAGAAATAATAGGCTCCGGGAGGGTAAAAAAAAATTAGCTTAAGGCCTTAGAAGCCATTAGTGACAGAGGTAGAACTTGAACTCTGGTTCTGGGCTTATGTCATAACATGATGCTGTTTCTAGGGAATGGCCTTTGAGCCCACAATTCATTTTTTATTTATTTATATTTTTTACATTTTCTTTGTATTTTATTTTATTTTTATGATTGAACCATACATTTATTTACTTATTTTAATTGAATTTATTGGGGAACATTAGTTAATAAAATTATATAGGTTTCAGGTATACCATTCTATAACACATCATCTGTATATTGTGTTGTGTATTTACCACCCCAAGTCAAGTCTCCTTCCATCACCATTTATTCCCCCTATACTCCTCTCTATCTCCCCTTACCCCCCTTTCCTTCTGGTAATTTAAATTTATGATCTCCTGAGAAATAACTCAAACTAAATACAGTCAGGACTCATTCCAGCAGCTCATTATAATAGTGAAAACTTAATCTAGCATAAATGAAATAGTATGTATTCATTAAGATTCAGTTACATCTACAATAAAACTAACATAAAAAGAACATTTAAAAGTATAGTAATTATTGTTACAGGTTTTTGTAGCTTTGGTTTTAAAATTGTAGTTTGATTTTTAAATAGATGTTCCTGGAATTTGCAATGATTGGGGACTGTGGAAATAAAAGTCAAACACTCTAACTTCCATCACAGCCTTTGTCTCACAAAATTCTCTCTCTCTCTCTCCCTCCACCACCCCCAATCTCTCTCTCTCACATGCACACACACACAATTGCATTTTCCAGTGGCTTACAGGAAGGAATCACATCACATAGTAACTATCCCCAGTAGTCCTAGTAGATTTTCTTAAGGATTTACTAACCTTACTAATTACTAATAAATTAGAATTATTTCATTGTTGGAAAAATTGTCTTTGAGGAATAACAAATGTAATTAAAATTCCAGATACAAAGTCTGGACATCGGGTTCTATTCTCACCTATGCCACCTCCTGTAAGATCATTGTCATGTCACTTAACTTTGATGCTACTTACTTTGTTGCTCTGTGGATAAAAGGTAGATTGCTTTCAATAAATTCATTAAGAGTATTTAATTATAATAGATAAAATTACTTGATTCTGTGTGAGAAATATAAAGGCTTTCAAAAGTGACATAGATGAATTACCCTTTTATATTACTTTATACGTATTTTGAATACAATAAGCATTCACTGCTCTGTTTGGTCTTTTAAAAAATATTATCATTTTTATTAAAGATTTTATTTATTTATTTTTAGAGAGAGGGGAAAGGAGGGAGAAAGAGAGAAAGAAACATCAAAGTGTGAGAGACATCAATCAGTTGCCTCTCACATGCTCCCAAGTGGAGACCTGGTCCTCAACCCAGACATGTGCCCTGACTGGGAATCAAATCAGCATCCTTTCGATTTTCAGGCCAGCACTCAATCCACTGAGTCACACAAGCCAGGGCTATATTTGGTCTTTTTAATACACTATCTGTGATCTGTGTATATCCATAATAGTAACAACATTTCATTGCTATTTTCATGAAATATAATAAAATGCCATTGCATTTTAATACTGAAATTTTATAATTGATTTATAAATAGCTTAATAGATATTCAATGTGTGTAATTCAACCTATCATTTATGAGCTAAATTAAAATTTTTATTTGGCTACACTTTGTATTGACCTTTATAGCTTAGTAGCTTTATTGGTATATATATTAATGATAGTGCTATGAAAATTGTATTATTCTTACTATTAGTGTTATTTTAGAGGGCATGAATAAATATTAAACTATTTTTTTATCCTAGAATGAAGGTAACTGAAATATATATGCTCCTGCTTATATGTTCTTGTAATCCACTGTTTGGGACATTCAATTGTTCCTTGTCAGATTAAAGGCTTTTTACATTTCTTACACAGTATTTCATTTGTATTGTTAGAACAATACAGTGTGAAATTTGAGTGAGATGTAATCACAGGAGTGCATTTAGCAATACCTTTTTTTATACAGATGACACTCAGTTTAGCCTACCAGTTTACAGAGGTTGTTACTGACATTTTGTTGAGTGGCATATAAGAAATTAGAGTAACTTCTGACTTTAATATAAACCTTATATATTTTATCATCATTAATAAATATTTAATTAAGGAAAACATTAATACTCATTTTAAAATTAACATGTTAACCAATGAGGAAATATAGTCCATTAACCATTTAAGTGACTTTGTATTTTCAAATCAAATCATTTATGCCAATAATTTTATCAGTGAAAGTGCTTGTTTGAGATTAATTCCACATTAAACCTCACATATTACTAACTCTTTTGAAAAATCCAATGTAATTCTAAAAATAAAAAGCATTCAATTCCAAGAATGAGCTAATACCTATAATTTTTAACACTAGCTTTCACAAAAGCAGTTATTAATATGACATACTAGGGACAATAGATATAAGTTTCTGGTAATCTTTTATATCTATACAGGGAAAGAGATTCATTTTAGTTAAATTAATCCCAAATCTGTAAGCTATTTGATTCCTTCCCCTTACATAGACCTATTTATTACTGGTTTTCCAGGTAAATGTCATTTTCTTCCCTGTCTCAAGGTTGTATTTCTATTGTTTTGCTCTTTTATTTTGTCTATATGTTTTTGTCTCTCCTGATTGTAAGGCTTAGGTCTTGCTGGCTACTTTTCTTTTTTCAGTTCTTTTTATCTGTAATCCAGGAGTTCCTCCGGAATTTTGGGGGAGCAAGCAGGGAAATTAGGGTGACCATGACAACAGGAAGCAACAAATTACCTTGAAACTACAGTTAGAATAGAAGGCACGCCATTTTCACCAAATACATGCTTAGTTAAAACTGGGGATGGCCATGGAGGTGATGGGGGAGCTAAAACCTCTTTGCTGATGGCTCAGAAATACTCATATTTTCTTTCTTTCTTACTGTTAATCATCAATAAACCTAAAGGCAAGGGATTGGCAAGCCAGCAGCTTCTGCGGTTGAATGAAGAAATATGTTTCACTCCCTTTCCAATTCCTCTAATGTTACATCTCAGATTATATAAACATATAAGTGATAGATTCCTAGTTTCAAACAAAGATCATTAATATACAACATTAAAGAGACATGTATTTCTTAAAGTGGTTGAAGCAGTACTAATCGAGGTTGAGACATTCATTCACCTGGACTATTTGTCTTTCACTTCTGTAATTTTGCACGTGCAGATAATATAAAATAAATCCATCTTCCCCCTATGCTTTTATGGGTGTTCAATTACAACCTTAAATGCGGTCATTAAAATAATCTCTTGTATTCAATCTTTTAGATTAATTAGATAAGAAATGTTACCTCTTCCCATTAGATAATGATTTGATCATATTTAAGACTAATTTATTAAGCTGAGAATACAAACAAGATATGATTTTTTTTGCCTTCATCATGTTCCTCTACAGGACTTTTTCTATTGCCTGAAAGCTGTGAGAAGGTCTTAGTATATTCTAAATTTTACTTTTTTTTCCATAAACTTTGAGAGACTTAATATATTGTCTAGTGTCAAAGTCTTCATTTTGCCCAAAACCTTTGCCTGCATTTCCACATGAATGTCCACCTATAGTTTATCATTGTTACAATCCAAGAGCATTTTTAAAGCTCTTAGTATTATGTGATATGAAGCAAAATAAGTATTTCTGGGCCTGCTTACATGCTTCTAGGGGATTTTGGTAGAAACATAATTATACTTGTTTTGGTAACAAGGAAATGTCTAGAACCAACAAGTTGCCAGGTTGTTTTAAAATAATGTATTTCGGTGTAATCAGTTTAATACTGTTACTGGAATTACTTTCTGTTAGGGTGGTTATGGAATTACAGAGAAAAACTGCACTCCAACACATCAAGGGTTAATGACATTTATTCCTGTAAAAGTTTGATATTTATAGTAGTATTTAAATTATAATGTCCTTTGAATATTGCTTTAATGCCAGTGGACCACTCTACCCAGCATAATTACACTCCGTTTTATGCCATGCTAATATTTTCTATACTTTTTTATAAAAAACATTGATATTTTAATGCACATATACAGAATGAAATAATCACCACAATCAAGGTAATTAACATATCCATTACCTCATATAGTTAACTCTTTTTTTTTTTTGTAATGGGACTACTTAAGATTTACCTTAACAAATTTCAAGTATATGGTATTTTTTTTTAATTTCCATTTTGATTTTTTTTGACCCATGAGTTACTTAAACTATTATTGCTTAATTTCTAAATATTTGGGGATTTTCTCTTTGATATTTACTTATAGCTTCATGCCAAATGTTCAGAAAACAATAATTTTAGTTATTCGCAATTATCTTAAACTTGCTTCATGTTTCATCATATGGTGGACTTTAGCAGTGATTTCACTGTGTATTTTGCAATTTGTGATTTTCTGCATTTTGTTTACATTCGATTAGGTCAAGGTTGCTTATTAGGTTCTTTGAATATTCTGTATCTCTATATTTCTTATTAGATTATTCTGTGTAGTTACTGAGAAATGAGTTACCATTTTCCTGTATTATTATAAATTTGTTTATTCAATTAGTTCTGTTATTTTATATACTGTATATTTTGAAGCTAAGTTCCTAGATGTTTCCCACTTAAAACTTATACTTTTCTGGTTGGTGTACTGATCCTTTTATCATTATGAAACATCCTTCTTTATGTCTAATAAAAATTCTTGCATTATGACTACTTTATAAAATATTTGTATAATTTTACTAAATTTCTTTTGGTTAGTGTATGTACAGTTTATATTTTTTCAGCCTTGTCCTTTCAGGTTTCTTTTAATTAATTAATTAATTTTTATTTTTAGCATGGATAGAACTGGAGAGCATTATGTTGACTGAAATAATCCAGGAGGTGAAAGTCAGATATCATATGATCTCACCTATAAATGTAATCTAATTAACAAAACAAACAAGCAAGCAAAATATAATCAGCAACATTCAAATAAAAAACAAACTTACCGTAACCAGAGGGGAAGAGGGAGGAGGGTAACGGGATAGAAGAAGAGGAAGGGTTATCAAGGAACATGCATAAAGAACCCATGGACATACCCAAAGGGGGAAGGATTGAGGGTGGGAGGTGGGGTGGATGGGGCTGGGGAAAACGGTGGAGGGAAAATGTTAAGAAAACAAAACAAAAAAAAAATAAGAGGAGGTTAAGAATAGTATAGGAAATTGAGAAACCAAAGAACTGGTATGTACAACCCATTGACATGAATTAAGATGGCAGGGGGATGATGGGTTCGGGTGCAGGGCAGAAGGGATAAAGGGGAGAAAAAAATGAGACAACTGTATTTTCTATAATTAAAGAGCTCATTCTTCAAGCCCTAAGAACTACTGCTGTATAATATATATGATCCATATATATAAATAATGATACATAATATATATGCATGTGTGTATAGTTACAAACATATATGTATATATACATATAATTCTTTCATAAACATGCCCAAGGTCACAAGTTTGTGTATGTTTGTGTATGTGAAAAAGTATAAAGTTACTAAATGCATTGGGAATAAAATTCACCAGTTTTCTGCTAAATATGAAACTACACGTTTGTGCATGTTATTGGCAAAGGTCATTTCTTTACAAATAGGGTCCTAGGGGATTGTTAACACTGGATAAAGCTTCCTGTTTATTCACCAGCTCTGGGATTTCCCATTTGCCAACACTACAAATGCATTGTATTATAAATGAGAACAGCTTGTTGAGGGTAGTAATTTAATGTTTTCTGGAAATAGATGAAGACAGCATGTTCTGATATATTTGTAGCATAATTCAGTTAGGAGCTTAGTGAGTATAGGGAGTGTTTTTTGTCTTTTTTGTTTTTGAATAAGCATAGGAAATATGCTCTTGTGGTGGTACTATTGATAATTTCAAAACCTTCCTAAAGAAAGTAATTATTCATGCTTTATAGGAAACCTCTGTTTTGGAAAGCAATTAGTATTCAGTTTGGTGTTGAGGTAAACAATATTTACATAAAGTACTAGAAAGTCATTTGGATATACATCTTAAAAATTCTGTGCATTGCTCCGAAAAAAAAGATAAAGTACTAATAATCTTTTAATAATCACAGATCAATTGGTAAACTCTTCTTATTACTATTTATCTATTTTAGTAAATGTCTAGATAATAATCATTTATCTCAAAAAATGGGGAAGATATATGTCAACTATAGTTGAAAAATAAATTTAAAAAAGTCGAGGATAAAATAAAGTCCACCCAAATTGCCTGCCAAAATATTTTGATTTCATATTTTTGTCCATTTTACAATCCTGACCTGCATTCTCCCTACTTAAGAGATATTTACAACATCTTGAAGGAAAACTTGAATTATGCTTTATTCTCCCTTTTCTCATGGATAAAGATAATCTAGATGCTTAGATATGCTATTTATTATAGTTTTAGTATATTTCTTAAGTAAAAGTATGAATACGCTATGGAACACTTATATTTGTAGTTTTACCTTAAATACTTGGGCTCAGTGTTGTATGCAATTATTGTTTTTTTTTTAAAATTTAAACAAATAGCACTTAAGTTTTGATATTTGATATTTTATACAATTGACCTTTACTTATGGTGTGTGTGTGTGTGTGTGGATGTGATGTGGGTGAGTGTGTATGTCTGTGTGTGTGCGTGTGTAGTTGCAAATGTCAATGTAAGAGACGTATTGCAACAAAATAATGAAATTTTGGTTATGTCACCACGCACCTGAACTTCCTCAGTTTTAAATGGGACAAAGATTTGATTTATCATAAATAATAGCAACATGTAATGAAAGTTGTTGATATAAAAAGTATATAAAGAAATGTTTGAAAATTCCTATCATGTGAAAAATTACTTCTTTGAACACCTCCAAATTTAAAGTTTAAAAAGGGCACCAGAGAGAGAGATGGATTGTCTGCACCTGGGTTGAGCGGAGGAGGCTGGACGCACCCAGCCATGGCGGTGAGGACTCTTGTTTTTCGGGAGAGGTGGTGTGTGTTGAAAGCCAGACAGTGACTCAGTGCTGCAGCGAGAGTTTCCAGAGAGACTTTTTAAAAGGGGAGCTAAGGTGTGCTGGTCAGGGACCCCACACACAGCTGCCCTGCCAGCAAGGGGAAAGGATTGAGGGCACAGCTTGCTCCCAGTTAGTGCAATTGTGCAGGAAGATCAGAAAGGTGCACGGCGAGGGAATTTCTCAGTCCCAACCGGTGCAGCTGGCAGGGGGGCAGCTGGACAGAGTGAAGAGCTCAGGATTCTCGCGGATGCTAGGGCAGTGGGCTGGGAACTGGAAGGGTGGGGTTAAGCGTTTGCGATTATTTACAGCCAGACAGATCCCCCTTCCCTGGTAGAGATCGACCCTCTGGGAAGGGAAGGTTGTACCCAACCACGACCTCCTGCAGGATCAAAACACCAGCAACGGGGAAGATCTGCAAAACAGGCAGATCAGGCTCAAGAATCTGCTGCAGGGTGCATTTCCACAAGAGAAAGACAGACAGAGGAACAACTAAAGAGCCCATTTTGAGCTTCTCTCAGGGAGAAAAAATACACTGGTACCGACGGCCCATTTCACTGAGGCCAGCAAAGCAGGGAGGTCAGAAATCGGTGCATGAAGTGAGAATCAGGGCCTTGCCCAGCCTTAGCTTATACGCAGAGCTGCTGTCAAAACCAGGCAGGAAAGAGCTGAGCATCTTACACAGATTTACCTGTCCCTTGAAACGGACACCTAGTTCATCAGAAACTATACGTTATAGGAAATAAGCTGGGACAGACCAAGATCGGTGGTGCAGCAGGAATACACTCTCAATTTTCTCAGAAGACTGAACAGTGCCTCCCAGAGGAAACTCAGGGGTCCCATCCTCCTGATCAGAGCGGAAGCTCCCTCTACAGGCAGGTGAAGGTGATACAGGCAGTACTGCTAGAAGTTGGAGGACACACCCCATGACCTGAGTTGATAAAAAATCAGAGGATGATCCAGAAAGACAAGTCAGAAGTCAAACACGAAACTGCTGAGATGAACTGCACCTTGGTAGGAAACCTGTTTGAAGAAATTATGGCAGAAAACTTCCCTAACTGGTAAAGAAAAAGTCATACAAGTTCAGGAAGCACAGAGGGTCCCAATCAAGATGAACCCCAAAGAGGCCTACTCCAAGACACATCATAATTAAAATGGCAAATTTTAAAGACAAAGAGAGAATCTTAAAGGCAGTAAGGGAGAAACAGCTAGTAACGTACAAGGGACCTCCAATAAGGTGAGTGATTTCTCAACAGAAACATTACAAGCCAGAAGGGATTGGCATGAAATATTCCAGGTAATGAAGAGCAAGGACCCACAACCAAGACTACTCTATCCAGCAAGGCTCTCAGTTAAAATCAAAGGTGCAATAAAGAGTTTCCCAGACAGAAGAAGTCTAAAAGAGAACATCTCCACCAAGCCATCACTGCAAGAGATGCTAAAAGAATTGCTATGGAAAGAAGAACCCTGGCTTTCCAACCCTGGAAGCTTTTTTTTTTTTTCCTTTTCTTTCTTTTTTTTTTTTTTAATGGAAGATAGACAGTGATCATACCTTTGGTTCAGAGTTTTGCACTGTTAACCAAAGAACTTCCTTGGGAATAGAAATCCCTGAGAAGCTATGAACAGTGCAATCCTTTTTGCCCTTTATATGTTTATGTGATTTTTTTCCATTAAGCATATAAAATAATATACTGCTCTGGATTGAAAAGAATGGAAATTCCCACCATAAATCATAGATCCAAAATCAGCCAGGCAGCTGCTGGAAAGGAGGGAATGGGGAGTGGCAGGGAGGACAGAATGAAAGATAGCAAAGGGATTGACTAAAGAGTATTTGCACAACCCATCGACAAGGACCACGATATAGGAATTGGCTTGAGGAGGAGAGAGGGCGAGGCTGGATGGAGGTGGGGAAAAGGAGAAAAAGTGGGAACAACTGTAACGCCATAAACAATAAAATTTTTTAAAATATAGGGAGACAGATATCCTAAATAGACCCAAGAAAATGTGGCTGATAATAAGTTTCATAATGATATCTAATAGCAAGTATTTTTTTAATTCATATTAGGACTATCTTCTCTTCCTTCAATTGTGTGAAGAGTTTTGTTCAAAGTTTCAACCTGGCCTCAGTAGGGTGGTCTGCAATCTTATTAAGGCAAATGCGACTTTAACATCAAGAGATATTACTGTGCCAGAATATCTGATATCATCAATGGCTTCTGGACACAGCAGACGTGAGCAGATTGCTGCCTGACAAATTAGGCTAAGTACATGGATCTCAGATAAGAACAGCACCTGGAAATTGCATATTTTGGGAGATAAGGGAGGGTAGTGTTTTTTATTGACTTAGCTGGAGAAGGTTCCAGGCATTTAATGGGTGTGCCAGGGATAGAATTACTCCTGCCATATGTAGAAAGTACCACTGACCAACCTAAAATCAATTATGGGGCACACAGTAAAGGAAAGGAAACAATCTGGATGATGAGTGTTGCAGGTATAGGCCTTACTTCTGCCTTGACATCATGAAAATGGGATGGGTGGCAAAGAAGTTCTGAACACACAAATGTAGGCCCATGAAACCAAGACAGAAATAAGGGTTCAACCGGTAACAGGACATTACTTAAGAAGATCTGGGTTAAAGTTTAGATAGTCTTTTATGTGTAGCCTAAATTTGAAATTAAGCAGAAGTTGACCGACCTCTTTAAATCGTAAGAAATATATGAATCAAGGAAACAATCCTGGACATTATTATATTATAATTCTTAACTAAGTTTGGAGGGTTAGTAGAAAGATAATAGAGATTTCCATTTTCGATACATACAGTAAATAATAGTTCTACTTGGGAATGCAGTGGAGGTGGGGGTGTGTTGCTGAAAGACTTTTATTTCTTTATAATACCATTCAATGCTTTTTTTATTTTTATAACTTTGTGCACATTAAAATATATTCAGAAGGAAGGTAAAGCCATAAACTTTAAGTTTAAATGTATCTATCCATCAAATCTCTTTCAAAAGTAACTGTGATCTGTAAAGCAGCAAATGCATTAGTGATAGTATTTTAAAAGAATTGCTTTGCAAAGCATAGATCTTTTTGAATTATGAATAATAGCATCCCATTTACAACCTCAGGTTTAACATTTTGGCTTTTCTTACAGCCATGTGCAACCTTAACGTTTTAAAAAGATAATCATTAGCATATTGTTATATATAGAAGATAATCAATAAATGTTAGTTAAATAAAAATAGTCAGAAGTGGCTTAAATTATAGTTAATTTAACCCCTACCTCATAGAAATAAAATATCCCAACATGATTTCCACCCTCCTGACACACCTGTGTGTACCTGCACATGCACGCACACACACTTTTATTTGGTAAGATGTATTTTAACAATAAAAGTATATTTTAATTAGTTTGCTTTAAGTAGAATACTTATACTGACTTTCAAATAGCAGATTAACACTTAGAACATTTAAATTATATAAGTAAAGATTAATATAAATCTTCAATTAAGTCTGTAAAAATGTTTATATTCATTATTTCCACTCATTCCTTTAGAAACAATTTGGTAACACTAACATATCTTCTGATGTCTCCAGTCATTGGAAGTTTTAATAAAACTTTTTCACTGATCTTGATAATAAGAATATTAATTGAAATGTTTTAATAAGAGGCATATTAAAATAGTTCACTCATTGCTTAGTTCCATATGCCTCTGAGAATGCATTTTATCTCAGCTTATTATTGCTGGTGTGAAAGAAAGCTCAAGTGAAAGCTTAATAGTTTTCTGTGAACTCTCACTCAAAAAACAATCGATGGTATTGTAAACCATGTTGAGTTTAATATATTCCACTTTCTTACCTTCTTGATCTTTTTACTTAATGAGTTTTACTAACAAATATTAAAATATGTGGAATAATGAAGTTCCATTCTTTTCACATGTTATAATGCACATTTCTGGAATATTTTATGTAGTTTTTAAAGATGTGTCTAATTATTTTTGTTACTTTTATTAGACCTAGAGCTATTTTGAATGGCTTCCCTTTGTCCTCAGTGATCCCTAAAAAAATATACTTAGTGGCTACTTTCGTCACTCTATTATTCGTATTGACAGCACTCTGAAAACAGTAGCAAATTACCTGTTTGAGAATATAGATTTAATGTTACTCAGAATTTAGTAACAATGACATATTTCTGCATTTTAAACTGCTAATGTTCTAGGCGCGCACACACACAAAATCTACCAAGACATTTCTGACTTTGTTCTCTGGGGGAGTAAAAAGAAAATCCCTTGGTGCCCTGGCAGATACTGTCTCTGCAGTAAGAGAGTGGAATTTGGAACAGCCTGTCCACTTGCACACAGTATGTCCCTAACACTGCTAGTCTTCCAGAAATTTTCCTCTGTTCCCCAGTCCCATAAAGCCTGAAATATATTCCCCAATGGTTTGTGAGCAGAATTCTTCCGCGGGGTGGACACCTGCTAGTTTAACATTCTTTATATAAGCCAGACTGTAAGCAGAGGGATGCTCACTTGCCTCAGGGTATTTTTGATTCTCAAGTGCCACCTGCTTTAGAAACTGCAGCCAAATGTTATCTAAGAGAAGTGGCATGAAGCATGGCAAAGAAATCCTGTGACTACAGAGGAGTATATAAACACTGCAGCTACTAACTCTAGAAAGTCACCTGCACCACTTTGCTGGATTTGAGATGGACAGAAGCCTGGGGGACTACTGAGAATTCTCATCAGCCACAAATCACTTTCCTCCTTCTACTTCTCAGAGCTTAGGTACAATGTTTGAGGGCGTGGGATTTTTCCCAAGACATGTGTCCTTACAGCTCACAGTATTTCTGATATTCCTTTTTAACAAGACTCAGCAGTGACTTAGGTTCTGTCAATCAGAATTAAAAAGTGGAAAGAAAAGTGACAGGCTATACTGTACTCATTTTGGTGGTGTAGATTGAGCAGGTACTTTGTGGCTCATGTGACAATAATCTCTGCAGTGGCTAGGGTGGTGTGTTCTTGGAGTAGGTATCAGAAAAGCTGTATCCTAATTTTCCTACTTCCTAATTGTGATAAGCTAAGAGTTCTGCAATGTTGCCGTATGAGCCATTATGGGAGGACCAGCCTAAGCCTGTTTCTCCCGTCCTTCTAGCAATTTTAAGCACCTGATTTTCTAAACTAAATCCCTTTCTGTTTAAAATGACTATAGTGGCTTCTGTAAACTTAGCTAAACTCTGACAGAAATACATATTAATACAAATTTATTTAAATAATCATTTATATAAATAAATGATATATACATTGTTATATATGTATATATACATATATGTGTGTGTGTATATTCATATATTTCTATATTTTCATTTCTATGTTGGAAACTATTCCCAAGTAAGTTTTAAATAAGTGTAGTTGTAATAATTAAACATTTATTTCTTAAGCAACTTTTATATAATCAGAGACTACATATTAAACACAATTGAATTTTTATGAATCTTGGTGACAGTCTTAATGCAGAGATTATATTTTGGGATCTTATTGATTTTTATTACGAGTAATCTATTCAAAATTTCAACTACTCCTAAGGTAAAAAAAAGAAAAAAGGTTATTTTATTTTTGTCCGATAATCCTGTCCATCAGGTTTCATACTTCAGCTATGACAATAACCTTGACATTTCTTACACAACTACTATGCAGGGTAGTTGTACTTGATATTTGCTGTTTGACAATTGTTACTCTTCAGTTGAAAAGTGAACATTATATATGAATTATTTTATTAAATGGATAAATAATTTGATTAGAATTTACTTAATTCTATTATGTGATATTTACTGTCACCTAATAGACAGAAATAAATTACAATGTGATGTGATAAATGTGATTGTAAATGTGTGAGCAAAGTGCTGGGGGAGAGTACCCTTATCCCTAAAACAGGATGTCAAAGCCTCCATCAGAGCGAATGGCAATGGGGTTTAGAAGGATGAACAGGGGTTTCATACATGAATAAAGAAGCTATGAATATAAATGTCAATTTAAAGAAAGAGAATGATATCACATACTGTAACTTCATAGTGCAATGAATGCAGAACAAATGGAAATAGATATATATCAAGTAAATGTAATGTTCTCAGTAAGTACCATTATTCATTGTTTTGGTAAGAATAAAACTAGTCTAAATTTGTTAAATAGGTAAAAACGACAAAGGCTTGTTTCTAAAGGTATTTAGATTAAAATTTATGAATATCTTCTAAGATTTTCTTTAAGAGTCATAGAAGCCCACCCCACCCCACCCTACAATGTAAAATAATATATGGAAAGATTGTAAGACTTGAATGTCTTAGTATAAAAAAAGCAGCAAGATCATGAGGGTAAAGAACAAGTGAGGCAGAAGAAAACCATGTTGTTTGTATGATACAAAACAAACAAACAATAAAAAAAAACTGCTCAGGCTCTTATATTGAGATAAACAGGTCAAAAGGTAAAATTTGTATTGCAAATATCAAAATATCTCCATGGTTCTCAGTGAGGGATGACTAATCCTCTCTGCACCCCCACTCCCTCATAGTGGACATTTGGCAGTATCTGGAGATATTTTGGGTTGTCACAACTGCCATGTAATGGGTATAGGATGTGTTACATATACAGTTCCCAGAGAAATATTTTCAAAGAGGGCTTTTCATAGTGAATATGCAGAAAAAGTCTCAGTCAGTCATCTTCTAAAATGGTTCAATATGCCAGAGAAGAGTATCTTAGCTTAATTGGGTCTTACAGTGAGTTTAAAATAAACATATACAGATGATTAATAAGAATTACTCAAATGAATATAAAATCCAAAGTCATAACCTGACAAGATGAGAACCTTTGGGTTATACATAATCTAAATCAAATAGACCCTTAGGTCATCTCATAGCTAAACTACTTCCAGAGTAATATTGAAGACAAACACACAGAGTCCAAGCTGGTGACCCTTAGAGAAGTGAGCCTTTGAAAATATTATGACTGTACTGTGTACTTGAAAGTTGCTAAGAGAGTAGATCTTAAAAATTCTCCTTTGGTGATGAATGTTAAATAAACTTAATGTGGTAATTACTTTGCAATGTATACATATATCAAATCATTATGTTGTATACATTAAAATAATACAATGCTCTATGTCAACTACATCTCAATAATAATGGGGGGAAATATCTGCAAAGCCAAAAAAACTACAACTGACTTATTTAATAGTAAAATATTGAATATTCTCCCTCCGAGGTGACAATGCAATCTGTGGAAGAAAGTTTGGTTTCTTCAACACATGAGAAATCCCATGAATTTGACTTTTATGTTATACTATATATAAAAATTATTTAAAGATGGCTTATGATTACAAATATAAAATTAAAATAATTAAACTTCAAAAAAATATAGAAGAATATCTTCATGACCTTGGAATAGGAAAAGATGTCTTAAACATGACATAAAGACCATGACCATAAAAGAATAATAACATAATTGAGCTTCATTGAAAGGAAAAACATTTGTTTAGTAACAATATCAGTAATAGAGTGAAGAGGAAGGTCACGAACTAGGATTTTTTTAGTCTATCTGTCTTACTATCATCTGTCCATCAATGCTTATACTCAGAATGCATTAACAACTCATACAAATCAAAGACAGGGAAAACACTTAAATAGGCAGAGGGCTTGGATGAGTACTACACAAAAGAGACTCTCCAAATGGCTGAAAAGCATAGGAAAATGTGGTTCTCATTATTCATTAGGAAAAGTAAATCAAAATCACAAGACAGTATTATACATCACCAGAAGTCTAAAATTTAAAGACTGAAAATGTTGAGAATGGGAAGAATATGGAACATATTCGGGAACTCTCATGCAACTGCTGGTTGAAATGTAATGGTGGGAAACCATTAGGCAGTGTCTATTGAAGTTAAACATAATACTCAGACCCAACAATTCTTCACGTATATGGTCAAGATAAATGCATATATATATGCCTAATGGAAAACATAGATGAGAGTGTTATAGCAGCTTTATTCATTATAGTCAAAAATTAAAAACAATTCAAATGTCCATCATCAAGAGAATGGAGTCCTAATATATTATGCATTCCTATAGTAGAATACAAAACAATAATTTAAAAAGTATGAACTACTGATACAAACAACATGGATAAATCTCATACATTATGTAGAACAGAGAAAGATATCATAAAATTGTTTTATTTGATTTGTAGTAAATTCAGAACAGGCAAATGAATTGATGTTGATAGAGTCAAAAAAGTGATTACCCTTGGGTGGGTGGGTAAGGTGTCAGGAGAGAACTATCTGAGGTGATAAAAGCCTCTCGTACCTTGATCTAGATGCTGGTTGTTCATACATATTCATATGTACAAAGTCACAAAGCTATACACTTCATATTTGCATACTTTCCCATCCCATATGTGTTTTAGATATAATTCAAAAGATGCTAAACCTCAGAAAAAAGAAAATATTGTGCATAAATATAGGGAAGGGCAGAAGCAGGTTGAAAGTTGTTTATGTGGAAAATAATATAGTAATTAATAAATAACAATATAAGAACAAACTGTTTCACATACTCACAATTGAAAAACTACTTTTTCAAACTCCTGTATATTACAGTAAAAAGAATATTAGAAAAGGAGGATAAAACATGTTTTATTTATATCCAAAAAGTATTTTGACTGCACTGCAAAAAAGATAAGGTCAATCTGCACAATGTATTTTATGGACAGAAACAATAATTTGATGATATAGTTGAATCACTTAGAAAAAATGTGTAAGTGATTCAGGAGTATGACTGAAAAGATGGGAAACTGGGAAGGTACCATCCATCCTATAAATAAACTGAGCAATTAGGGATGAAATAAGCCATCCAATAGAAATATCCTGTTAGTGTTTTTTATACCAGTGTGTAATTTAATACTTCCTAAGATGCTCACTTAACAACCCATATTTTTTAAAAGAAAAAATTAGGTCTACTAAAAATTAATTTCATTTTTGCTTTCTATTTGTAATTTATAGTGAACTGTATATCATTCTGAAGCCATATAATTTAAAATATTTTTATAGTTCACACCAACAGACAATGTAATATAAAACTTTTTGTAAAAATGATCAGTAATGGAGGTAGCTACATTTAATAAAACATAATTGACTGGGGAAGAATAAATAAATTTTTGTATCTCTATACCAAGATTATGTTTAACATCTTTATTTATTAAATAATTTTCATTGTTATCCTATTACAGTTGTTCCAGTTTTCCCCCTTTGCCCTCCTCCGCCCACCCCACCCCCTTCTCCCACAGTTAATTCCCACATTGTTGTCCATGTCCATGTCATTCGTACATGTTCTTTGTCTAGTCCCTTTTTCTTCTTTCCACCATTATCCCCCTACCCCCTTCCCTCTGGGCACTTATAGTCAGTTCTGTGTTTCCATGCTTGAGGTTCTATTTTGTTCCTTAGTTTATTTTGTTCATCAGGTTCCTCTTATAGGTGTGATCCTATGATATCTATCTTTCTCTGACTGGTTTATTTCACTTAGCGTAGTAATATTCTCCAGTTCCATTCATGCTGTCACAATAGGTAGGAGTTCCTTCTTTCTGCTGTGTAGTGTTCCATTGTGTAAATGTACCAGTTTTTTTATCCACTCATTTACTGATGGGTACTTAGGCCATTTCTAGTGCTTGGCTATTATAAACAGTGCTGCTATGAACATTGGGTTCTCTTGAATTGGTGTTTCTGGATTCTTAGGGTATAATCCCAGCAGTGGAATTGCTGGGTCAAAAGGCAGTTCCATTTTTATTTTTTTGAGGAAATTCCATACTGTTTTCCACAGTGGCTGTGCCAGTCAGCATTCCCACCAACAGTGCACTAGGATTCCCTTTTCTCCACAACCTCGCCAGCACTTGTTTTTTGTCTTATTAATGATGGCCATTCTGACTGGTGTGAGGTGGTATCTCACTGTGGTTTTTATTTGCATCTCTCTGATGGCTAGTGATGCTGAGCATCCTTTCATGTGTCTATGGGTCCTCTGTATGTCCTCCTTGGAGAAGTGTCTATTCAGATCCTTTGCCCATTTTTTAATTGGATTGTTTCCCTTCCTGGTGTGGAGTCATATGAGTTCGTTATATATTTTGGAGATCAAACCCTTGTCTGAGGTATCATTGGCAAACATGTTCTCCCATACAGTCAGTTCCCTTTTCATTTTGATGATGGTTCCTTTAGCTGTGAAAAAGCTTTTTAATTTGATGTAGTCTCATTTGTTTATTTTTTCCTTTATTTCCCTTGCCCTAGGAGATACGCTGGCAAAAATATTGCTATGTGGGATATCCAAGTTTTCCTTCCTATATTTTCCTCTAGGACTTTTATGGTGTCATGATATATTTAAGTCTTTTATCCATTTTGAGTTTATTCTGGTGTATGGTGTAAGTTGGTGGTCTAGTTTCTTTTTTTTTTTTGCATGTATCATTCCAGTTCTCCCAACTCCATTTATTAAAGAGGCAATCATTTATCTATTGTATGCTTATGCCCCCTTTGTCAAATATTAATTGACCATAGAGACTTGGGTTTATTGCTGGGATCTCTATTCTCTTCCATTGATCTATGTTTCTGATCTTATGCCAGTACCAGCCTGTTTGGATGACAGTGGCCTTGTTGCATACTTTGATGTTGGGTATTGTGATCCCTCCTACTTTGTTCTTCTTTCCCAAGATTGCTGAGGCTATTTGGGGTCTTCCTCAGCTACATATACATTTTTGAATATTTTTTCTAGATCTGTGAAATATGCCATTGGTATTTTAATAGGAATTGCATTGAATCTATAGATTGCTTTGGGTAGTACAGACATTTTAATAATGTTAATCCTTCCAGTCCATGAACATGGCATATGCTTCCATTTATTTGTATCTTCCTTAATTTCTTTCTTCAGTGTTCTATCATTTTCCAAGTATGTCTTTTACTCATTTGGTTAAATTTATTCCTAGGTACTTTATTTTCATTGTTACTGTAGTAAATGGGATTTTTTCCTAGTTCCTCCTTCTCATATTTCATTGTTGGTGTACAAAAATGACTTCAATTTCTGAATATTGACTTTGTATGGCGCTATTTTGGCAAATTCATTTATTAGGTTGAGTAGTTTCTTGGAGGAGATTATAATGTTTTCTGTGTACACTATCATGTCATTTGTGAATAATGACAGTTTGACTTCCTCCTTTCCAATTCCTCTTCACTTTATTTCTTTTTCTTGCCTGATCTCTGTGGCTAGAACTTCCAGTACTATGTTGAATAATGGTGAGAGAAGACAATCTTGTCTTGTTCCCAGTCTTATGGGGAAAGTTTCCTGTTGAGTATGAAGTTAGTGGTACGTTTCTCGTATATGGCCTTTTTTATGGTGAGGAATGCCCTTTCTACTCCCATTTTGCTGAGTGTTTTTATCGTAAATGGGTACTAGATTTTATCACATGCTTTTTCACCATCTATCGATATGATCATGTAATTTTGGACCTTCATTTTGTTTAGTATTAGGGCTATTGAGAGAAAAAGAATCAATAAGAGATCTAAATCTATTTCTACATTTATGTTTATATATAATATATAGATATGTGATATAAGTGTATATTATAAATATATCTGGCCTGACTTGGGGTGTGGAGGGTAGAGGCTTAAGAAGTTTGGAGGGCTCTAGACGAAGTGTGAATCATGCTGAGGCCGGCAGTGGACTTCATCTGTGCTTGTGTCTTCGCATGTTCATTTTGGCTTTGGGCATAGGTCCCGGAGGGAAGCGGGCTTGCTGACTTGGGAGGTATGGAGCCCTGCTCTGGCCTAAATGACTCTGTCTCTACTCATATGCTGTATTGAAGTGATGGAGACTGGGAGACTGGAGCAAATAATTTTTGGTGTGTGTGTGTATGTCTGTGTGTCTGTGTGTCTGTGTGTGTGTGTGTGAGAGAGAGAGAGAGAGAGAGATTTTTAAGGAGCTGAGTCGCATAATTGTGAAGGCTTGGCAGGTTTCAGATCTGCAGGGTAGGCCCAGGGAAAAGTTGAAGTTTGATTCCAAAGGCAGTTTGCTGGAGAATTCCTTCTTATTCTTTGTTCTCTTAAGGTCTTCAACTGATTAGATGGTACCCATCTGTACTGTGGAGGGTAATCTGCTTTATTCAAAGTCTACTGATTTGAATTTTAATCTCATTTAAAAATGACTTCAAAGAAAATTCTAAGTAATGTTTAAGTAAATATTTTAGTTCTAGGGCCCAACTAAATTGACATATACAATTAACCATGTACTCAATGAGTTGATCAATTCTGAAATTTTCAATTATAAAATTATAGCTTATATTGTTTTACAATTATTACATGAAAACATGAAATTATACAAATGTTTTAACAAAGAAAAAAATTAAGGATATCACTGAATGGGATATGTGATAAAGGTATAAGCATAATACAACAGCAACAGTGCCCTGATTGATAAAGCAGTCTGTGTAGTGCTGTCATACACAAGAGTTATCTTCAGTCTTAAGTATTATGAGGGGTTGTACTGACTGAGAAACTGACTGACAGTCTGATGATATTTGAGGAAAATGAAAGCCATCTAACTTTGAGAGGGCAGAAAATCCAGGATTAAGGAAAGATCACAGCCGGAATCTTCTTAGAAAAAGTAATTTGAAATACCTCACTAAAGTAGATATAATTCCTCTGCTTTACCCATCCTTCATCACATTTTCCCCATGCTCTTGCTTACTTTTTACTTACTATTTTCTTTTACACTGACATTGCTTCCCACATTCTTTCTTTTCTGAACACACATACACACACACACACACATTCACACTTACACACATACATTTTTCCTATAACAGCCTACTCCTACTTTCAACTCCACTCACTATGAATAGCAGCCATTAAATCTTACTTCACCAAATCATATTTGCATCAAATAAATCTTGTTTACTTTCTCCACTTTATGCATGAATTTCTGATTTTGAGTCGCCATTCATTTGGGTTGGCTGTAAACTCAGCTTTGCTTCCGGCTTTCCAAACTCCGAATCTGAATCACAGTCTCAGTCCTGTGTAACACTGATGTAAGCCATGGGTTCACACAGTTTGCTGCAAATCTAGGGGATCTCTGTGCTTCTCACGTGCCCTGTTGGCAACTTCACTGTATGCCTCCCTGAGGTCCAATCTTACCAGGCGCCTCATGGGGCAAGGCTAAATGTGCAACACTGACTTCCCAGTTTGCTGAAGAATAAATACATTAATATTCAAATTACTTAATGAAGGATGTCAAAGACTCATTCTAAGGCATTAACTTAAATAGCTTCTTGCCAAGAAAGGAAGTATTAAAGAAAATATTGGCGGGTGGCATGGAGATGATTCTAAACAAAGAACTTGAGAAAGAAAATAGGAAAGCAACACTAGAAAAAGTAGGGATAGAGAAGTTTTGGAGAAATCCCACATTATTCAACACAAACCTATTTAAGAGGAGAGCAGAGAGGATTTGCCAAGGATGGTAGTGAGAGAGAGGGTTGGAGAAGGATGTTGATTTTCAGTGAAGATATTACTTAAGTCCTAACAAATAAATCAGCTACATGTACTAGAAGTAGTCTCAAAAGCTGAGATCCAAAACCATCACATCTTTTCCAAGAAACCACACTTAGCTGGAAGGCTTTTTCTTCAGGTGGAGGACAGAGGAAACAGGGAAGGAAAGAAGGAAACGCACAGGTCCCAGGAAGTATAATTGACAACAAATTGAGAATTAGATTCATTTTCTCATGGTTGGGACTTGTACACTGCCATTTCTGATTCCAGGAAGATCCATTCTTTTTGGTTAATCGACAGACTACTTTCTCTTTATGTTCTCTTCCCTTCAAAATGTCACTTTGTTTGTCACTTCATGTATATATGTGGTCATTCCTATTGACTTGCTCACCAAGCAGACCTCAACATTGTTACTAATTATCTCTTCCCAGATATAAATTAGACCTTACAAAACCAATGATTTTTTTTTATGTTACTCTGTCTACAGCTACCCTTTGGTTACCTAAATGATGGAATTAGACATTGCTCAGAAGAAGGACCAAATTGGATTCCAACCAGTATAATTGAGGTGGTAGAGCCCCTATTACTTCATATTTATGCACAAAAGTGTTGCTACTGTTTTTTGTATCTACATTATTTTTTCATTTCCTTTGCCACCACCATAGTTTAGGTTTTTAATTATTTAATGCAATACTGTCTTTCCAAATAAATTACAATAGTATCTTCTTTTTTCCCATCTTATATTATTATTGACATATATGTAAGTTTAATGTGTACAACATGATGATTTAATAAATGTATATACCTTTGGTGTGTTTATGCTGATAACATTTAAGATCTCTACTGACATTTTTCAGTATATAACATTGCATTGTTAGTTATAGCCACCATGCTATGCAGTAGATCCCATGAATTGATTAATTTTATAGCTTAAAATTTGGGGAAAATTATTTTCTGGTCAGGAAAAATTGTCTCCCTTAATGTTTGTAACCAAGATGCATGTCTCTTTAAACCAATGGCTCTCTGCTTTAAATAGTTATTAGCCACAATATACAAATAATATGTTGATTCAAATCATTTAATGACTGAATGACTTGGTGGGACTTTAGAAGAAAAAAACTAGGATATTAGAAAATAAAACATTAAAAACAGTGGTTATATAATGAATAAAGTGATGAATTATGGAAAAGATAATGAATATATAAACTATAAGGAAGATATACTGAGATAGAACACTCATTGTCACTTTGTATTTTCAGATAATTATATGAGGAAAAAAAGAGATAGATAAAAAGGAGAAAAGTAATAAGATTCAGAGACATTAATATTTTTAACATAAATAAAAACTGTGAAGAATTAGGTCTATTTTGTTAGTGTTCAAGTTGGAAATGAAAATGGAGAAATAAAATGGACTTCTGTGTGTTATGGATAGACCATGGAATAAAACAAATTAATTTTAATTTCACTTTGTTACTTAGCACTCTGTGGAATTTTTCATATTAACAACTCTGAATCCCATTACCTTGTCTGTAAATAGTGCCTATTCACTGAATTACTATGAAAATTTAATGATCATTACCAAAATGAAAACAATGAAGCATGTGGTAAGTGCTCAGGAAATACCTATTACCTTCTTGTACTTATCTCCTGTAGGAAGCATGGGGATGTACATATGGGCAAATTCCTGCCACAAACATTTCAGGAACTTGAACAATAATTTTTACCATTCTCTGCAAATCTTTGCTTGATGCTCAGAAACTCCATTGCAAAATCGGTTATTCTTTTATTCATATCAATGGGGGGCTGGCTATGGGACAAAGGTCTTCATGACTGCAAACTATGAGAAATTTCACAATTTGGATTACAAAATAAAATTAGTTTTTTATATTTATCATTACTCATTTGTCATTAGTGTTCTTTATCTTTTAGTCTCCATTAAACTCTGATGCCTTTGTGCATCCATGTTTTATCTTACTCATCTTTTCATACCGTATTATGTCTAATGATGTGCCTAATACTTATTAAAATAAATTAACTTAATAACAGTGCTTTCTGCACGTTGGTATAATTATATTAATGAATCAGTTTTCTCATAATATTAGGTTCATATTATGCTATGCTTTGAGAAGCGAGAAAAGAAATGGAACCCAATGGTTAATTTCTATAAAACCTAGTAAGATAAACCAAAATAAATCTAATAATTGTAATTATAATAGCAAATATGTTTTTAACTCCAGCTATCTGCCAGACACTGTGCTACCCACTTTTCATTGGTTACCTGACTTAATCCTCACAACAATTCAATAAGATAGAAACTATTGTTACCCTCATTATACAGATTAGAAAACTGAAGCTTAGAAAAGTTGAATAACCATCCAAGGCCATGCAACTCATGTTGCTCTAGACAGTCATTAAATTTGTGGAACTAATTTTGGCTTGATATGTTAAAACTAATCCAGAAAACCAGATAATGTATGCAGTATGATAGAATAACTTATTCATACATTGTGTTTCTATTTATTTTCAGATTTCCAAAGATAATATCTATTTTTTACTGACTATCTCTTAATTATGAAAATCACAAATAATAAATTATTGGAGTTAACATATTACTGAAAAATCATGGATCAATATTTGCAATATAAAATGAAAACAGGATTAAAAGTTGTGAAAACCAAGTCTGCAGAGCCCTATTCCTTAGCACATTTATTCATAGGTTAAGCAGCACCCTTAAGTTTTCAAATTCATAGAATTATTCTTGTAAGTAAATAAGAGTTGGGTATGTACCTTTTGATTGGAGAAAAAAGCTGTTCCTGATTTACCAAATTTTAAAATTCTAGATAAACTGAATTTTTAAAAAGTTTGAAGCAACAAAATGTGGCTAATGACTGAAAATAATTTCTTCTCAGAGATAGCTTGGCTACCATAATGACAAAAAGAAAGTTAAACAAATCTGAGAAATATTTTCTTAATTTTTCATCCATTTAATATCTTGCTTGCTCTTCAGACCTATCAGTTTATCACCTGCATTTAGTTTAGAGACTGCACATCTATAATTATTCCAAGTGTCACAAAGTAGACATGTGGAATCTTTCTCACCACAGGAAGCAAAGTTCTTGTGCTTTGTGCATAATTTTTATACACATGGATCTTAAAACTGCTGACAGAAATTATATGTGTAAAATATCACCTTTTTATCCTCACGTCAAACTGAAAATTAATCTTCTAGTGTTTTAGAGTTGCTTTACCTCACTTGTTTCCTCAACCAAGAGAATATACAAGTTCTAGAAGAACTCATTTTTTAAACCTTTGCATTCTCATCAGTTGTTATAATGGAAATTCCATATGGTGGATTTCTATATGATAACATCAGTGTTTTCTTTCTTTTATATATTAGCTTGATAGGAAAACAACTGGGAAGTAATGGTTTTCTAATTACATTTTAAAGAATTTTTAACAATATATTCAGGCTTTTACATACAGGCATAACCCAGTCCAAAATTTTCCCCTGGTCCTAACTGTAACATTTCCTTGTTTTAAAAACATGGAAACCATTATGTTTTTTAATGCAAACTTTAGGTGGTTTTTAAAAGCTAGTTAGGAGCTGACCACTTAATTCAGTGCATTTTCATTTTCTTTTTGTGGATTTGATCTTAGAAAGAAAAGAAATTTCTCCATTTCCTGCCTTCATACTAAGAACAATGAGATTTCCAAAGCTAATAGAGAGAGGAAGAATAATATACATTTATAATTTTGGGAGATAAAGAATCTGCAAGACAAACAGTGATTATAATACTTGTCTCAAAATGACTCAGTAGAATCAACTGAAGGTTAACAAGTTTCCGTAGCCACTTATCAAGAAAATTTTTCATTAACAATACTCATCTCTGTGGGTGTTAAAAGAAAAATAATTGGGTATGAGTGCACTGTACTTATCACATGTTGAAGATTAGATGAAGTGTTTGTATTTATGACTTCCTTCTTTTTCCTCTGAACCATTAACCTCACTCTCTCTTGAAATAAAAGACAAGCTTCAGATAAAACAGAGTGAAATAATAGCATAGATTAGGAATTTTTCTTTATCTCCTTGGAGTTATGTTTTAATATTTAACACAATTTTAAATATGTATTTAATATTATTACTACTTTTTTATAAGCTTGTTATTCTAGACTTGCTGTTGTGATATTAAGGAATTTGTCCAGAGTATTACATTGATTTGTACTTTGTTTAGTTAAAAATGATATTAAAGTAATAGAATGTCAGTTGTTTTCTATAGCATGATAACCTCATCTGATAATGTCACTTGCTCACCTTGGAAGCTATTCATTCATTGCAACCAGGAGAGGACTCTAATATTAAAATCTGATCATTATAGTTGTGTTTTAAATGTTATTTGAAAAAGCTAGAAGTGGCTGCTTAGCTATGGCATATATTGAATTAAAATTAACACCCAGCACAGTAGACCAGAAGAAGGTATAGAAGATAACAGTTCACTAAGAATTAGGAGGCTTGGTTCATGGTCTCTCTTTTGCCACCACCTACCACTGGGGCTTTGGATAACTCTCTGAATTTCTAAGGATGTAGCAATACCTGCCTCCTAAAATCTGTTTTAGCCCTCGTCTCTCTTAATTATACTTTACTTGGCAAATAACTCTTTACATATTCTTGATTTCATAAAGTAGTTTCTCTAAATTCTCATCTATTTCTTTTTATAAACAACCCTTATATCTTTGCAATAATATTATGTACCCCTATTGCTAAAATTTTATATGTAAAAATGAATCACATTTAATTATTTCGATATACCCGGAGACTCTAATCTTAACTTATAAACTATGAATAGCATATTATTTATCTAATTCTAGAATGGGTAATCATATTGATGCATAGATCATATATACCAGTATAACGGTATACTTCTGGAAGTATTTGAACTACTATGAGACAAAATGTGGTAAATTACAACTAGAAGGAATATCCCACTGAGAATGCCTCTAATGAACTTAGGGAAGAATATTAACAGTTTGTGGTATGAAATAGTACTTAAAGAATGAACACAATGATTAGTTGTAAAATTGAGGAAAATCTTTCTGAATCTTTGTTATAGTATCTGACCTTTCGAGTGAATGAGTGCATGAGAGAAAAATATTTGCAGTTACCCATTCAGTTAGTTAACATACCCATTAAGATGTTCTAGCAATTATCTGGCTATAAAATTAATGTTTTTTTCCTTCAAAACCTTGGTTGTTATTGATGTTCATTCTTTTCTAGAAATCCTTATTTTACTTAAAAAAATTATGAGACATAATATTAGACATATCTAGCAGACTTGACCACAGATTTCAGGAAAGGAAAATCATGTTTTAAGTCCAAAGCACAATGAATATGACATCTTTTGCCTAAAAAATGTTAAATTTAGCTCTCCTTTGAAATGAAACTAGAAACCCAGCCAAAGGAAACATATTACTGTTGGGTTTAAGTAGGTAAGAGTGTTTAGCATATTTTAAATTTTAATGTAAAAAGTTCTGGAAAATTACATTTATGTATGTATCATACTTTTCCCAGGCCATTTTTTTTTCATATTTTTCAGTACAATTACTTTTATCCAAAGTGTAAGGCTTGTTCTGTAGCAGGTAGATATGCCGAAATATATGTAGGATGTATGAAGTTTCTGAAATAGATCATTCAATTTATGAGTATGGTTTCACAAATATTTAGTGTGGTAATTTTATGTAATGAAATTTATAATGTTATTAATATAATTACCTTCTTATATTGTCATTGCAAAGCAGTCCTGCAATCAGCTGATTCATTGTAACCTGCTTTTAATATGTGCGATTATTTCCCACCTTAATGATATTTCACTCAAATCATTGACTTAAGAGAAGTATTCTGTTTGAAAAAAAAATGGCTTCTTGAAAAAGTTGTATAAATCAAGCTTGAATCTTTTATAATATGAATTTTCTTGGGTTGTTATACAAAGGAGCTGAATATCTCTTACTAAGATCATGAAAAGAAATGGGAACAGTTCATGGATCCAACTCTATGTTTATATCTCTATTTCAATGACACTTTTGATTTAGGTAGAGACGGAACACTGAAAATACTGACTCCTAATTATACTTCATTCACAATTGTGTCTAGAGATTTATCAAAAATTTAGAATCTCAAAGTAGTAAAATCAATCTCTAAACTACCATTGTTCTTGGTCATTTGATTCTTCTTTGTCAAAAAGTTTGCTGAGTTTCTTATTCTGAATGCATTGCTGTCTTCCTTAGTCATATTTTTATTTTACTTTTCCTTTCAAGACAACAGGAATGAATTTTTTGCCATTTTAGAGGCAAAATCCAATCATTGTAGAAATCAGAACCTTACTATTCAAGTCCATTTTTTTCCTCTTCTTGATTCCCTTTTCATAATTGGGACAGAGATTATCTGAAATTTTATATGGGTAACTTAAACTAACACAGTTAGTAATATCTGAAATTTTATATGAGTACTTAAACTAACAGTAATATCTATTGAATTTTTCCTACATAATGAGGCATGCCTGTGAACAAAGAACTTTGGGGAAGTAGGCAATGAAATTTTCACATTGCATGTTCCGGGGTCACTACTTCTCAGATTGAATTTGAGTGCTCTAAGAACTCTCAGCTTTTCATGCTCCAGAAGAGTTAACTGTGAAATTTCAAATCTACTGCTGAGATCAATCTCCTATTCCTTTTGTCTGGTAACTTTTTGATATGGTTTATAAGTAAGGAGTCTTTTTGACTCTGTTATTGTTACCTTTCTTAAATGATCTTTAACTTTACCATTATTATTTCTTACAGCTTAAACTCAAAGTGTTCGTTAGTACATATCTTTATAGTTCTTTACATTTTCCTCCACAGAATGTAATACTTTTATAAAAGCTATAATCTAATTTTGTTTCTGCTTAAAAACTTTGTTTTAATCATACTCTTTCAAGGGTAGATTTGTTTCGATCTTACTCTTTCAAGGGTAGATACGTATTTATTTTAGTTATAGTTAGGATTTTCAGTGTCTTCTGGAATCTCTTATTCATTTCCCATTTTTTTCATTAATCATTTGCAAATATCTTCTCTCAGTCAACTTAACACTGCCTTTCCTTAGTTATTAAAACAACTTTTTCTATCAAGGTAAAGACCTTTCAATGAGCTTGATCAACTTTCCCCTTTCTTGGGTATGCTTTATCTTCATCTTCCCTCTTTTTTTCATTCCACTCTTTCATCTATGCCCTAGTCCTTTTTAGCTATTATTACCTGTATAATTATCTATCTCTCTCTTTACACTCAGAAATAATCTCAAGTTTTTTTACATATTAAAGAAGATGCCGGCAAATTCGGCTGATCCTTATATTTGTTTTTATTTTTCTATCAATATTTTTCACTTCAAAACATCCTGTCTTCTGCCAAAGTTTTCTCATCAAACATCCCTGATAAAATAATCTGTCTTCTGAAAAAGTTTTCTCATCATTCATTCCTTGTAGTCAAACTCCTGCCTTGTGTCGAAACTGTTTCCATAAGTATCAGTGGTGATTTCATAATCACCACATATGCCCAACCATCATCTTAAAAACATTCAACATTGATTGTGATTTTCTTCTGCTTAAATCTCTTCGTCATTTAATTCTGTGACTCCTTTGTAATTCACTACTCTTCAGGACAAGTTAGATACTGTAACTGATGCCACCAAATTTCATTAGTTTTAAGGCTTGTCTTTCACTTGCTCTATACTCAGTTTGCAGGACTCTGCTACTCATAGTTATTAAACTATCGAGGTGATGGGGACTTCATAATTAAATGGCTATCCCACGTGGAACACACAGAAATAATCACAGTGGTTCAGGGGAAGAGACACTGGAGGTTGACTACTGCAAACCAGGAAAATTACGTGTCACCTCTTCCATAGCATAACATGTTTTGACAAGGAAATAATTTTATTTTGGCAAAGAAAATACTACACCTAGTTTTAAAAATGTGTCCACTGGTTTATATTAAGTCCTGTGTAACTATAAATATAAAATGATCATGTATTTGTACAAGTAATACAAATATATTAATTACACACTGGTTCATGGAGAAGTCAATATTGTCAGTTGAAAATATACCTTTTTCTTTATTTTAGAAATATATTTATTTTTTATTTTTTCATTTTATTTTTTATTTATTCTTATTTTTAGATTTTATTTATTTTATTTTTAGACAGAGGGGAGGGAGGGAGAAAGAGAGGGAGAGAAACACCAAAGTGCGGTTGCTTCTTGCACATGCCCTACTGGGGACCAGGCCCACAACCCAGAGTGAGGATGTGCCCTGAGTGGGGAATCAAACTGGCAACTCTTTGGTTTGAATACTGACACTCAGTCCACTGAGCTATACCAGCCAGGACCCTTTTTCTTATCTGGAAACAAAATATGAGATGATAAAAATCAAATATACTTCTATTGAGAAGCTATATAATTTTAAAATAGCAGCAGCAAATATTGATTTTCATCAGTAAGCATGGCTAATGTGTATATTTATTTAGGTTAACACATTTTAATGTAATTTATCAAATACTTAGGTTAAATCAATCTAAACATATTCATATTAACATAATATTTCTTGAAAAATGTTGAGTGGTAGACACTTGGATAGCCATTGAGGGAAAATGGGAAAATGTAAACAAAACACAATGTCTAACCTCAAGATCTCACTCTTTCTTTGCACATGAGAGGATGTTCAGGAGTATTGTGAAGTTATTCATAAACAATGATAGAAGTGATTATAAAGCCAATACTTGCTAATGATTCTGAGTCATCAGAAATGTTCCCTGAAAAAATGATGTCTGAGATGGTAAGACATTAGCCATAGAAATGTATAAAATAAAAGGAAATGGTAAACCAAGATATTCTTGGGAGTCCCAGAAATTCAGTAAAGCTGAAGCATACAGTGTTGGCAAGTGGCAGAGGTGGGGTGCTAGAGATAGGCTAAGTGAGAAGAAACGACCACATCTTAAAAATTCACGTATGCCAATGCTAAGCAATCCAGTTTTTACCCTCGAATAAAGCAGACTAGTTGAATTTAAAGATGGTAATGACTTAAAATCAAATATGGTTCTGGGTGTATGTAGTATGGAAGATAGATTAGAAATGAGAAAGATTGAATTTATTGTCACTGGACATTTAAAAAATTTAAAAAATGGAAAGATATATACAACTTTGAATCTCCCATATTATTATGCATTATAGCAAACAGTATTGCAACAAACCTCCATTTAATCTATTCTCGTATGAATGGAGGCGGTATAAGGGGGTCTAAGGAGGGGGTAATGGAAAAAAATACAATAAAGATTAAATTTTCCGGCTGGTGTAGCTCAGTGGATTGAGCATCAGCCTGCGAACCAAAAAGGATCGTCAGTTGGATTCCCCAGTGGGGGCACATGCCTGGGTTGCAGGCCAGGTCCCCAGTAGGGGGCACAGGAGAGGCAACCACACATTGATGTTTCTCTCCCTCTCTTTCTCCCTCCCTTCCCCTTTGTCTAAAAATAAATAAAATTTAAAAAAAGAAAAAATAAAGATTAAATTTGAAAAAGTAAATAAAAACATACTGAGTGATGCTGAGGCACAACGAAAGTCCACTCTGTTAAACAACTCTGATAAGCCCAGAAGTTTTTATTCCTACTTGTTATCCTTATACGAGTAGTTGTGTTTGTTTACAAATGACAGTTTAACTATCTTTGTAATTAAGAGACAACTTAATATTGTATTAAGCAATTAGATAGAAGGGCAAAAGAAAACAGACTGACAGACCTCAGAAGGGAAGGTGGTGGGGGAGACTGGAGGAGATTAGCCAAAGAACATATATGTATATATGGAAAGCCCAGGGACACAGCCAGCAATGCGGTGAAGGTCAGGGTGATGTCGCAGGGGCTTGGTGGAGGGAAGAAAACAGGGGGATGGGGGACATCTGTAATAGTGCCAACAATAAAATTTTAATAAAACTAAATAGAATGATTTAAGAAAGAGGAATGCAAGGCTTTAAAAAATTATATCAAATTAATTGGGAATGTGATAGTTGTAGAAAAATTTGGAGGAAAGGAATATATTAATTTTCTGCTGTTATTGAATAATATTACCAAAAATTAGTAGCTTTAAACAAACTAAATTTATTATTTTATGGTTCTGGAAGGTAGAAATCCATAATCAGTCCCACTAGGCTACAGTGAGGTTGTCAGCAGAGCCATGTTTCTACAGAATGCTCAAGGGTAGAATCTACTACTTAACTTTTCCAAGTTTTAAAAGTTATCCGTATTCCTTGACTTATGGCCTTATTCCATCTTCATTTGGCAACATTTGGACTTCTGCTTCAATAATCACATCTCCTCTGATTCTGAATTTCCAGCCTCCCTGGTATAAGGACTCTTTTAATTATGTTGAGCCCAATAAAATAAACCAAGATTACCTTTCAATCTCAAGATGTTAAATTTAGTTACATCTGAAAAAATTGTTCTTATGTTAGGTAACATAATAATGGTGATTAGCATATAGACATCTTTGTGGGAGGAACTGTTAACTCAGTTTACCATGGGAATAAAATCAAAATGTATAAGTATTCTGCAGTCACAATCGTATGTTCTCCCTGGAAGAATCTAAACCCTCAAAATAAAAAGAGAGGCATATGGATGTGGCTTATAGGAAGGAAGGAAGGAAACAAAGAAGGAAAGAAGGGAGAGAGCGATGGAGGACAGGAGGACCCAAAGCTATTTCTTGTAGCATAGTCACACGTCACAAAGGTCTTAGTCCTCTACTGAACACACATATGGGGGGAGGGGCGGAAGTAAAAGTGGCTTTACAGTTGTTATCATGTAAAACATGAAATTTGTTCTTGTATTATTATTTATTAATTATGTTATTTATTATTATTAACCTTCTTTTCCCCACTCCTATGTTATAACTTAAAATCAAATGCATCTCTTTAAAAATGTATTCCTGATTTTTTTCATTAACTCACAATATCATCACAGCACCGTTCCCTGTTGACTTATAATCATTTGCTAGAACTAGAAAGAGTAAACTGTCTTCAAAAATAGTCCCCTAGGAGTCCTCCTATTTCATTGTCACTGCTCTCCATACCCCAGCTCCTTACCAGAGAGCTGTGTCAAAGGTTTTCAAGGGATGGCATGGAGTGTGAGTGTAAGAGGAAGAATATTAATCTGAAAAATAGTGAGAAACTAACCATTCTTTCATAGCCCACTACAGAAATTCCAGCTTGAAGCAGGTCTGAGTCAAGGGAGGAGGTCACCTAACAGAAAACCAAGTCTAGAATATTGAATAATATTTAGGACCAACATTCTTAGCAATCTGAGATGGTAACTCAATGATTGTCTATTATCTATGAATTAGCAGAAAAGTCATGGAGCATTCTGGATATTTCACCCATGAACAAGGGAAGATTTTTCTCCATAAATAAAGCATAAAGGATTTGGTGGGAAACAGAACATAAAAGCCATATTTTGATTACATAAGGCATTGTTTTTTAATTAAGTTATTAGATATGCTCTGTCAGTATACCCTATTACAAAAGGAGGATTGGACGAAAAGAGAAATGAAGACTGTGTATTTTAAATTTCTTTTCATTAAGTATCTGTACTCAGTAGACTCAGTAGGGCATTAGTACAAAACAAGAAACAAGCTCATGGACTTTCAATATCTAATAGGCAAGTATCCATGATCAGTGGAGCTATTTAAACAACTTCATTTTACTTTGTAGTAAACATAAAAAAAAACATGTTTTGATGTTATACATTTAAAGAAAAACACTTTTAATAAGAGCTAGATAAAAATTAAAAATGACTGCAAGCCATGGTGAGCACTATATAATGAGAACAAGAAAGGGTTCAAGGGTGGTTGCTTATGTACCTTTTTAGCCTTATGTGTTCACTTTATTTTGATTGAAAGCAATTGACATTTAGCAAACATAGCAAAATTTTTTTTGAAAAATTATTTCATATAGTGGGTCTGATGCTGAAGTGGCTTGCCTTTTAATATTTCTAGTATTTATTCAGATGTGGATTTACTTGATTTTCTGTATTATTGCTTCACCAATAACATGAGCAATAATTAGGAAAAATTACTATAGAAGTAAATATAAATATATCCATAATTTAAAATATTAATATAAAAATATATGTGTGAATATGTATTTGTACATAACATTTTATTGCTTTGTTGAATAATGAGATGTGATACTTCAGTTTATTTTGGTGAGGAGTCAGCTAGCAAAATCCTTACTTTAAAAGCTTTTCAGTTACAACTTCATTAGAAGAAAGTTATATAGCTACCATGTTTATGCACCTGGGCTGTTTTTAGTATCTTCCAAATGTAAGTAGTTCATTGCACTTAAATACTATTTTCTTCCATTTTATAGGTACAAAGTTACAGTTATAGCATAAAACATTGCCTATAGCTGAGTTCTTTATAAAAATAGCAAGAATGCAACTTTTATGCAAATTGGTACTTTTTTAATTTAGCATTTTAATTTTAAAGGTCACACTCATAAAGACTATGGAGGTTTCTTCCCATAAGGCTTCTGAATTTTTTAGAGTGTAATCGAATTGTCTGAATGGCAGAGTGGGGGGATTGAAATACCATCTAGGTCATCTAACTCATCATATTACACAGTTTTTCCTCATACTAATAGGACTTTTTGTAAGTATGCTTCTTTCTTGAATTAGCTATATTGTTCTTTGCAAGGCACACTTTATCAAGACTTGTTGCATAACCTGTGTATCATTATTTTTCTCTAGAGTAACTCATTTCTGCTGTTGTCCTGTAGTGATCGAATGCTGCTTATTAGAGTTGCATTAAGCATGACATTTTTGGGTGTGAGCCTTAGGAATAGATAAGACATGAAGAAATAGATGGAAAGATGATCAGATGGCTATTGAAACATATGTAAACATCCAACCTATATTTAAAATAGCAATATAGTGTTGTTAAATCTCAATGAATCTACTAGTACCAAAATAGGTCTTTGAGAGGCAATGGATTGAATTAGGTCAAGAGAGTGGGGCTCTGGTATGATGGTATTAGTGTCTTTACAAAGAGAGAGAGATGCTGGAGTTCTCTCTGTAGGTGCAGAGGGGAAAGACCATATGAAGGCATGGAGAGCTGCTGCCAACTGCAAGTCAGGAAGAGAGCCTTTACCAGAAACCAAATTTGTCAGCAGCTTGATCATGGACTTCTAGCCTCTGTAACTGAGAAAAATAAATCCTTCTGTCTGAATCACCTAGTCTGTATTATTTTGTTATGGCAGTGCAGGCAGTCTAATAAAAACATACAGCAGGATTATAACTGTAAAAGCCTGGGTGTCTACATCTTAGCTCATTTTGCCCTCAGTAGATGAGGCTCCATGCTGTATAAAACACACAGCAAGCAATTCTAAATAAAAAACATGTAAGTTTAAAACAGTCTATGAGTGTATATGATGGAAACCAGGCCATACTACTTTCCGAACTGGAACATATCAGTAAATTGCACTTAATATTAATGTGACTGCATAAGTCAAATTTAACTATATGTTAAAGAGGCTAAGTTCTAGAAGGGTACCAAAACTTTCAATTCTGCACTGCACTGAATCAATACATAGTTAACAAATGAGTAGCAACAAGATTCTGTGCTGGTGTATTATATGAGCAGAGAGAGATTATGAGTTAAAGGTGTTGGGTGATTGTGATAATAAAAAATGGAAGAAGTACTGAGATAAAATCAATTTTAAGTTAAAACAAGGACATCCATGTATGTGGTTTTCTCCAGGGGTTAGTATAGAAAGTTTTACCATATTTCTAAAACTTTCCTTGTGGATGTTTTAAAATTAAGTATTGATTTGGTTTCAAGTTATGCTTTTGGGCCCCTGGTGATTATTATAGTTCCACATTTGTCTCTTTATTCCTCAAAATGAGAGAATTAATCAGGAAAAACATATAAGTGTATTTTAGCCCTTAGAAGACAATAAAAATATTTTACTTTTTTCATCATAGTATTTAAATTTCAGTCTAATCACTATTGATGTTTTATTTATATTTCGGTGGTCCCACAGTATTGAATATATTGAAAAATCAATATATATTGAATATATTAAGTGAACATTTACCACTTAAGATCCAGTTCTATACTGTTATAACTATATAAAAATATTTGATTTTTTATTTATTTAAAATTATAACAGTTAAAAGTATTTAATGATCTGTTGGCAGAAGATAAAATGAATTTGCATGTAGAATATTTAAAAGTAATATCAAAGTTTTAGTTTTTCATCTGTAAAACAGTTTAGATGATAACTACATCAGCAAGAATTAATTTGGTGAGAACAATCAAAGTTACAATATATGAATGACCAAATCATTGTGCAAAATAAGCAAAATATTAGACTCGTAAGGATGAAAGTTTTTCACAAAGTTTACTTACCAGGCCCAGTATCATTTTATGTATACCTTTAAAGAAGAAAATTCATGAATATAGAGTTTTATTCATTTTATAATATTTTAATATACACTATTTATAGATATGTTAATTTATTTCTTTGAAATGATTTCCCCTTTGTCATTTCCATTTAAGAAAAAAAAATCACAATCTGAAAAATTTTGTAATTCGTAAGTAGTGAACAGGGCATGTTCTTTTCAGCATCTCACCACGTTTAAGAAATGAAATACTCTAAAATATAAAATGAATACTTGCTAGGTTATAAAAAAACATTTTTAAGCCTAAATTGGACAATAAACCATTATGGTTCAGATAGAATCAATCAAGGTCTACCCAGTTGTTTGATTTGTTATGGTCATAGGTAGATTTTTGAGGGAAAATGTTCTACATTGCTGTTCTTTTTTGTTAAAAGATTGATTATTCAATCACTCTGCAGGGCACCTCCTGTGCAGAAGCATTTAAAAGTCTGGAGGTCTCATCTGGTCCTACAAGACAGACAAATACTAAAAGTTATAATCAAAGTTTTTAACCCAGGAGCCAAAATTTGCCCCAAATTAAACCAAGAGGACAGATCACATTTTAAGTGCAAAGAATGCACAGAAAGAGGTATAGGAGTATTAGACAAATTACCTATATTCTTAAATGCTTTGATCATTTTCAGTATGATTCTAACAATCTCAGACATCTCTCTGTAGCATGTGAGTGTGACATTCCTTGCCTAAGAATGAGTCAACTTATGAGGCCAGTATTAAGAGGTCTGTCTGGAAAAAGTCCAGCTATAGTTAATACAAGGAGAATGGTTAGCCTGACATCAATGTAAGGACAGTGGACTGGAATGCACATGCATAAACAATGATGACTTCACTCTACTAGTCAGCGAGGGTGGAAGATGCCTTTGAGTGTGCATGTGTACTGTGTGGCCATTGAATTTAAAATTACTGAGCAAGTAGAGAAACTAATCTGCACCAAATTTTGTGTTAAGCTTGAACATTACTCCATGGAAACTATTCAGATGATTTAGAAGGCTTTTGGAGATGATGTGATGAGTGCCACACAAATAAAAGTGTTGCACGAACCCTTCAAAGATGGTCTAGAACCTGTTAAAAATGTTCCATGCTCTGGTGGCCTGAGACGGTTGAACACATATGGGCTGCAATCAACAAAGATCCACAGCTGACAGTGTGAGAACTAGAAGCTGATCTGGGGATTCCAAAAACTGAGGGTTCCTGTGTTTGCGATTTTGACATAGGATTTTGGCATGAAACGCGTCATGGCAAAATTCATTCCGTGGCTTCTGCTACCAAAACAGAAGGAACACCGCGCTGCAGTTGCTAATTACTTGATTCAGATTGCTACCAGTGAACCAGATTTCCTCAAGAAGGTCATAACCGGAGATGAATCGTGAGTGTACGGCTATGATCCAGAACGAAGACCCGTCATCCCAATGGAAGCCAACTGGTCTCCACGACTGAAGAAGGCACAGAAAAGTTGCAGCTAGATCAAAATCAGGTTAACTGTGTTTTTTTTAACTGGGAAGTTGTTGTCTATCACGAGTACATCCCTTCAGGAGAAAAAATTAGTAAGGAGTAATACTTCAACATTCTTCATTAGTTGAAAGATGCTGTACAATGAAAACAGCCACAGCTGTGGGCAACTGGTGATGGGCAACTTCATCACAACGAATACACCCGCTCATGCATCACATCTCATGCAGAGAGGTGAAACATCAAATCACCCAGGTGGCCCAGCCGTCCTGCAGACCAGATGTGGTGCCTTATGACTGCTGGCTTTTCTTGAAACTAAAATCACTTTTGAAAAGGAAGAACTTTCAGACTCTCAATGAAATTCAGGAAAATGTGACAGGGCAGCTGATGGTTATTCCAACATAGGATTCTGCAGAGTGTTTTGTTTGTTTGTTTGTTTGTTTTAGATTTTATTTTTAGAGAGTGGGGAAGGGAGGGAGAGAGAGAAACTTCAATGTGTGGATGCCTCCTGCACGCCCCCTAGTGGGGACTTGACCTGCAACCCAAACATGCGCCCTGACTGGGGAATCAAACTGGGGACCCTTCAGTTCACAAGCTGGTGCTCAGTCCACTGAGCCCCACCATCCAGGGCCGCAGAGTGTTTTAAACAGTGGAAGAGATGCTGGTAGAACAGTGTAAGCTCCCAAGGTGCCTGCTTTGAAGGGGACTGAGGAGTCATTGTCCTGTGTACAATGTTTCTTGTATCTTGTATCTTCTTCTATAAGTGTTTCTATTTTTCCTATTACATGGCTAGACATCTTCCAGACAGACCTCATACATGTAAAGTAAATTTTTCAATTCCGTGGATCTCTCAGGCAAGGCATTCTCTGATCTTAGTGAAGCTGTCTGATTCTTCATCTGTCCTCTGAACCAAAGTTTGTAAGAATCTTCCCACTTTCTAGGCCTTTTCTAAAGCATGAAATGGGAATGTATGGGGACAGAAAAAAAAAGTCCAAAATTTCCCTTCAGTGGTTAAAATTTCTTTCTTTCTGTCCTTTTTCTTTCTTTCTTTCTTTCTTTCTTTCTTTCTTTCTTTCTTTCTTTCTTTCTTTCTTTCTTTCTTTCTTTCTTTTTGTGAGAAGGGAAGGAACTACTTATTCAAAAGTTATACAGGTTTGGAATAATGGCTAAATGTCACCATTAAATCTCAAAATCCCTTTAAAACACCCACCAACACACACAGCCCTACCTTTCCCCACCTTTGCCCAGTCAGGCCAGGCAGGCCAGGCAGGTACTGTCCTTCAGGAGGGAAGAACAGAAGTCGGGAGCTCGGCTAGCCAGGCCTCTTCCAGTTCCCAGCACCATCCGCTGTGTTGCCGGGATCTACAGTTCTTAATCCAAACCCACGTGACACCTTCTCCTGGCCCACTAGCAAGAGTCCTTTCTTCCTTTTCCTTCCCGCATGGTCTTCACATTGTATTCCCGTGGTGTGGGGAGAACCATCTCTCAGCTCTCACGCACAGGCACTCTATAACCTGGGGAGCTCTAAAGTTTCTGAACTCAAATAAAGGCGCAGTTTACCTTTTTTTTTTTTTTTTATCAAACTGTTTAAGATTTCTTTGTTTAAAAAGGGAAACTGATGGGATGAACTGGACCCTGGGAGAACCAGAGCCCCATGTAATAGAGCAAAATAATGAGGCAGGGCTTAGTAAGCCTTGTGGTCCCATCACTGCCTACATTATCAAATAATTTGGGTAATTTGATAATAATAGTTAACACTTATACTTAGTGTGGGTGTCTGACATAATAGCTGCTTTTCATATATTACTCAATCCCCACAAAAAAACTAAGATAAAGGTATTGTTATAATTCCCACCTTACTAGGACAGAGTGAGGTTAAATAACTCCCCAAACCTGGAAGTTATTTAGTAGATGATGTTGTATTTATGTATTTATGTAGCTGGTAGATGATGTTGGGGGGGTTGGTTTCAAACCCATCCTGAAGAGTTTTTACTTTTTAACCATTGTATAACACCACCTTTCAGATAAAGAATGCATTAATGAACTCATTGGAATCCTTTTACCCTGCATATTTGTAACAAATCACATTTTTACATATATTACCATTTTATTTGTCAATTATACATCAATAAAGTTAAGAAATAAAATGAAATAAAATACCACCTTTTAAGTCAGTAACTTTAAGAGGGGAAAAAAAATAAACAACCTATGTAAGACTTTATAAAATTTTATTTTACTTGAAAATTCAATATATAATGTCTTAAAATATTTACCTAGTATTATGGACATTTTGGAGATATATTAAAAGAAAACCTGAACTTTATTTTTACACATGAATGTGTTATTTTTCTAAATGAAGTGAACTCTAAAAATGTCACAAAGTGTTATTAACAGGTTATTTAGTGGCTGTGTTTAAGAGTTTCTGATCTACATAAAAACTACATTTTAATATGACCTTTTATATTAGGCCACATTAGTTTTAACTCATTTAATGTGAAAATAAAGCAAAGCGAGATAAAACTGGACAGCTAACTTTTAAATGAGTCAAACCAAATTTGATTTAATTATTCAATTAATTCAATAAGTCATTCATGTAGTAAGATTATATATTGAGGTTTTATTATGTAGGGAAATAATTTAAAATAATCCTTTGCTTCATTTTCTTATCTGCTCAAGTTTTTTATTTACTCAAGTTCTGGGGGCTCTATAAACTAAAGAATGAAATAAATGAAGCATTTGCCTTTTTAAGAACATTTGAAATGAAGTTCAGGTTCACCTTGAAACATCAAACATCATTTCCAATTATTTAGTGTTTTTTCATCCTTAATTGGAAAATTGATCATGTCGGACTTGTATTTGAAGTGTAAAGAAATGTGATCCACAGAGGACAGAACAACACTGCAAACCGGGCTTTGGGCCTTGTGAGAGTCTTAGCAAGATGCTGAGTCATATTTTAAGAATCATATAATGTGAATCAGCTTAAAGAAAAAGAAACTTGTAATCCATTATTTTAGTTATTAAAAGTAAATGTGAAAGTGGGAGAAACAGAGATATGAGGTGGAAGGCAGCATTGAAAAAAAATACTTTTGTGGCTAACTTGGAAGAAAGGATAGTTTTATTTTTATTACAAATAAACTCTACAGGCATTTATGACCTGAGATTGACTTGGGTAAAGGCTTCTATAAAATGGCAGCAGTTTTGGAGTTTGTGGATTCTAAATTTAACAATCTATTAAATACTTGTATTAGAAAGATTTAAATAATGTTTAGATAAAAGATCAAACAATTTCTATTTTAAGTTTTAAATTAAAAAAAAAAAGTAAGACATTGGGGAGGAGATCTCCTGACTTTGAGAACAGTATGCTGAACTTGGCATTCAGAAAAGAAAAGAACTTAATTAAATAAGAATTTTTATTACAAGGAGTAACGATGGCATTCAAGGAAAATTTAACACACTAATCAATTAACAGAAGTGTTCCTAAATCTTCACTTGATTCCTGCGGTAAGATTTATACTGTTACAAGTAGTATAATTTTGCTAAAAAAAAAAAAAAGCAAAACACCAAACACAAACAGCAATTCCTTGATAAAGTAAGGAGAATATGACTGCATTCTTTTAGGCATCATATAATAGATTATTTTTAATTTCCAAAGTAATATTCATGTTTGAGTGGAAAATAAACATGTGAATTATTACTGAGCTATTTGAAACACAGTATTTTAATCCAAAGTCATCATTAATCTATGTACATATGCTAATGTATAAGTTTTAATGGAGATTTATATAGATAATATAAAAAGGCAAGCTTGCAAATTAGATGTGTTATTGCATTTAATCTTCATGTTTAGATAATACAATTTCATTATTTTTAAATTGTACATTTTAGTTTCCAGGCATCTCCACTAATAGAATAATTTCTTTTGTGTATTGTGGTTCTCAGGAGAATGGTGAAATTTGTTATATTTAAAGAGGAAACTTAGAAGGTGAAGTTATATTTGACATTCGTACAGAACCATTTATTCACTTATTCAACTTATTTTAGGTGTTGTGTTGCACTACCTATTTACCTTTGTGACTTATAGTATTTTAAAGTATGTAAGTCAATATTCCACTTATTTTATCAATTTTTTCATACTACTTTTGGCCTACTATATGTGATTATAAACATTTATTTATATTTTTTGCTAGTAAGTTTCCAAACACCAGTTCTCTTTAAACATTGGTACTTTTCAAAGTATTAAAAGTTCAGAAATAATAGAAGTAAAATCTATGAATCACCGAGGTAGTAATTAGCAAGTGTTCATTGTTCACACATCAAAAAGACAGCTTGAAAAATAAGAGCAAATCAAACCAAAACATGAATGGGGCTCAGAGGTATAATTGTTATAAGGCCCTTATATCATAAGAAAGCATTCTTTACAGCAATTGGTTATTAATATCATAATTTTGAGTGGTTGCCTCATGTCAACCTTGGAAAACAGTTGAAGTTTTGTTTATGATTTCCAGAGATGCAGCAAGAAATGACAGATAGAGCTAGTCTTGCAAAACAAACTAACTTAAGCTTTATATGACTCAACCGGCTTTGTCCGCTCAGGGAATTTTCAAGGCTTGTCTCCGATTTTGATTTTAACAAAAGTTCCAATTGATGAGGTAGTAATTCCTCTGGAGACATTGCTATTAAATAATTAGGCTCTATGCTTTGTTTGATTCCATTGATTTTTAAGTGTATAGGCATACTCAGAAGAAAAAAACAATAACTCGAAGTCCTTTTAGAAGTAGCCCATTGGGGTTTTTAAAAATGTAAAAGTACTGAGAACATTAATTTGAATAAAGGGAATTTGAATGATTATTAAGCTATTTATGGAAAGAGATTTGTGGTGAAAAGTGTGGGGGTAGTGAATCTGCATGAGAAACATAACATTCTGCGAGTATTAGGAAAAAGTAGTTCCTGGAGTTAGTGCAGTAGCTTGAAATCAACTAGTAGGTATGTGTCATAAGTGTGTCAGTTCTGAGGGAGAGCCCTCTTTGGTTTTGATAGGACAAGAAGAAAATATAAGGAGGGGAAGCACAGATAGCCATCCAAGAAACAGGTGCTAAAATAAGCAGATGATTATGTACACGGAGTGAGTGCTAGGCACTTAACTACAACCTGATGATTAAATGCTCACAGCACAGATTTTCTGGAAGAAAGGTGAGGATCCAGCTAGGAAGAAGCAGTTTTTTTAGGAAGATGTATTGTTTCCCATACTAGACTGCTGAGTTATCTGTGTCAGACAGCATTCCTCCAAGATTGAGTCCCAGTAGTCAATAAATAGACCTGTCTTTCTAAGAAGCCTTAGGTTATTAATAATCACTTTTGGAACTGATTGTTTTAATGGGGAAAATGGGATTGGAAAACTGCCAATACTTTCAAAGTTTCAATGGCACAATATTTTTTTTTCCGGAGGAATTTTAGAAATAAAGATACTGTGTCGCTAAAGTGAGCTAGGCAATTTAATGATTGAGAAAACTCAGCCTTTGATTAGCTTTAGCTTTTGCTCAAGTGTAATGGCCTTTCTTTTCTCCTCGCCACTGCTGCAGCATTCTATCAGGCTCTCTTTTCTTAAAATTCATATCACTGATAAACAAACAACAAACCACCCAGGCAAAGTAATTGTGATGCCAGCCTAATAAATTGTGTCTGGGGCTTTCGGTTGTTGTAGATGAGGGTTACAACATACTTTCATAATGAAAATCGAGCTCCATAATTAATCAGTCCAGTTACTGCTGATTCACATTATGACAACGTACAGTGTGTGTAAAGCTTCTGTACTCACTGAGATAGAAGGAGCAAGAACCTCATTTCCGATTCAGCTCGGGGCCTTTGTACAAGTTATTCCCTCTGCCTAGCATAGTGCTTCCCATTCTTTCCCCGGATATACCCAGCATTCCTTGAAATCTTACACTGTTTTGCACAATCTCCCACCAAACATGGATTAGTTCTCTCTTGCTATTTTCTCTTTTAACACAGCCCTCTGACATTTTCCTTCATAAGGCTTTCCATACTTTGTAATAATGAATTTATTTGTGAGCTTATATTTTAAGTCAATTTCTCCTCTTTTTAAGCACTAGCAGATTATCAGACTGGTGAATGCTATTTTAAATTATACAAAGCCATTTCTGATCTTTTAAGTGAGAAGTAACACTATTAATTATTAAATAGTAATAAAAGAAAGGGAGGAAAAAAGTCATAATTTTTATACTTGGACACCTTACTGTTACTGACTTTTAAGCAACAAAGTTATGCAAAATTTATTATATTGTTCATTATTTTTAAAAAGATGAATTAACTGCTTTTGTGATTCCTTTTCTACTGTAAAGCTAGACGTTTGTCTTCACAGAAATGCTAGAACATATGCTGGTTGAACAACAGCGTGATAATTATCTAACCTTTTCTATTATAAGAAGCTCATTAAGAAATCAGAACGTTAGGCTGAGAATATTTAATGACAAGATTTATAAATTTGATCTAACCAAGCTGTGGTTTTAGTAAAATGCTGATTTACAAGTAATGGTCTAATGAGCCTCAGTACTTTACAAACATCTTTCTAGGTAGAGAAGCACATTACCAACATAATGCAAGGTTGCAGTGTTCTCCTATCTCATCAGGGTTTGAAGTGTAAATATAGCTTGCCTTTAGAATAATAAATCCCTGACATCAGGAAACATAATGGCCACAGGATAATCTTGGCTGTACACATTTGTAAACTACTGATAAGTGTGACTATTACTTGCAAATGTTTTCTCCTTCAAATCTCTGAAGGGTCAATTTAAAAAGTTTACTAAGAGAACATATATAATGTGAAATTGTTACACTCATATCCCTAAAATATTTTACTTTTTTGTATTGCCATTGGATTCTGTTATTTTATAGGAACTTTTTAGTAGGTACAATGCTTTCAGAATATCCAAAATAAAATTAAAGACTCACCAGTAATAAAAATTTGAGGAAACTGTACACTGTAGTCTAAAAAGAAGAGCTCTGCTCTAATGGATTCATTATGGATTAGAACTGAGGAAAAAGCATCACTGAATTTTATTGGTCAATTACAACCTCTGTATTAAATAAAATAGTGCTCGATAAGTTAAAATTATAGAGCAACACAGTTTTCAAAGTATTTGTATTTCAGAAAAGACTTAATATATATAAAAGAAAAGATGTATTTCTGGTTCAGTGAGACATCTCCAAGTTCATCTCAACCTCACAGTGCATTGTTAACAACAAGTGGGAGACATTAAGTCAGAAAGCCTTTTCATTGGTTAGAGGGAGAAAACATGGACCAGATTGAAATTAGTTGGAAACTTTTGCTGAGGGTCTTAGAATGGTCCTGTTTTTTGCCTCACTAATTGAAGATTCCCTCTAACCTGCTGAAGAGGGTATTTCAGGCTAGTCTCTTCCCTTTCCTGTCTTTTTCCTGAAATTCCTTATATACAACCTCTACCCTAGTTGTACTGAACTTTTTGTATTGCCCAGAACATAAAATCCCTTCTCACTCCACCATTCAATTGGACTGATGCAAAGTTCACCTTTTTCTTCATCTTTGATATGGATGGAATGTGTCCTTCTAACATCTGTTTGTTGAAGTCCTAATCTCTAATGTGGCTGTATTTGGAGATAGGGGCCATAAGAAAATAATTAAAGTTAAATGAGCTCATAGGGTGGGGGTCCTGACACTATAGAATTGGTGCCTTTTTAAGAAAAAGAGACCAAAGAGCTCCCTCTATCTGCTGGCACACAAAGCAGAGGTCCTGGGAGCACATAGCAAGATGGCAGCTGCCTATCAGCCAAGAGGAAAACAACCTCAGAATGAAACCTACCTTTCCAGCACCTTGACCTTGGACTTCTTAGCCCCCAGAACTGTGAGAAAATAAATTCCTGTTGTTTGTGCCACCCAGTCTATGGCATTTTTCAATGAAACCCCAGCAGATCAATGTAATGGGTCTGGTTATTTCTTTAGGGCTAATATACTTAAGCTTTCTCAGTAAAGCTTCTAGAGCCTTCCCTATCTTCCCTACCATCCTGCTGCTTGCCTTCGTCCTGGGTAAACCAGAGAGCTCTAAGGCTTTGGGTTGTCATCAAACACCCCAGTTCCCCCTGCTTTGTACTCTCATGAGACGTGCATAAAGCTGTACTGTGAATCTGCATTATCGACTGTTGCAATTATTTATCTATTCTTGCCTTTCCCATGGGGTTGTGATGAAGGAAAAAAAAACCAAGGGAGCAAGGAGAGAAGGAAAGAGAGAAGAAGTGGAGGGAGGAAAACAGAGAGGGAGGAAAACAGAGAGGAAGAAAAACAAGATGCAGAATCTGGTAAATAGAAACCTATAATATCATCATCATCATAGTCCCCATAGATATGTAATAAGCATTACAGTGGATACCTGAGAAAATATAATTTTAAACATGTAAGTATGGCATAGTCTCATACTTGTGCAGGCTGTGGCTTTGCGCTCACTTCTAGTGAATCTTCTCTAGATTTCTAGAAGGATGGGGCAAAAAAAACAGTTGAAAGCATCTTTTACAATTTTGGAGATGGAGGATTGTCCAATTAATTTTAAATATTTTAATATCTCAGAAGGCAGGTAATAATACATGTTTTTTCCAAAAAGCTCCATAGTTGGGTATTATATCATTATGGACACTAAAAACCATTAAAGTTATCTCCAAGAGAATTCCTAAATTTTGTTTAGGGATACTATGACATGTCATGATGAATCAGCTTTATAGCATCTTGGAGATTAGCTCAGTTCCTTATTTTTCCGATGTGAAAATCAGAGCTGGGGTGTTCGATGACCTATCCAAAGCCCCACAGCTCTCCGGTTCGCCAAGACCAGTGAAGCAGGCGGGTACCCTGACTTCCTGTGAGTGGACCTGTGGCCCACTGCGAATGTGCTCATTTTAATTTTCATGAATCTAAAGTTTTCGTTAGGCAAGCTTAGCAAATGTGTTCAGTGAGCAAACTTGCTTCCTGTTGAAAAAATTATCCAAATTATCAGGTAGATGATCCTGGAGTTATTTTAATTAAAGGCAATGGAGAAAAAAATTAGGCACTTAGATAGGTTTCTTGAGCTCATAAAATTAAAGAGCCTCTTCTGTCAATATGTAGGTTAGAGGTAATTCCTGTAAATGTGAGTGTAAATTAACTGTGTAAATTCCCATGCATATTAATTACAAAATAAACTCACTAAACTATTCTTTATTTCCACGGTAAAAGCTCTTACTTTTTAAGAAACAAAAAAGAAAAGAATTCTTCTATAAACTGAAGTTAGCATATTTTAGATCCCTTTCTCTTTTGATCCTCTCTGGTTCCAGATATGCAGATGTATAATTACTCTTTGATGAGCTTTTTGCCTGAGGTATTTTATTAATATAATGATTATATACCTAAAGGACTCTAAGTGGCAACATCCTGGGGGAGTGATTAAATATCTAGAGACTCCTACTCCTAACTGCATTTAAAGAAAAAACATGTACACTATCCTCTTAGTATGAAAATATGAGTTAGTTATTCAGAGCAATCAGGAATGATTTTATGTTTTCATCCAATTTTTTTATAGAAGCTAAAATCTAATGGTAAGCTATTGGTCATCTGGCAAATAACTAACTTCCACTTTTAATTTCCAGTTTGACCATTTATGTGATTAAAAGGTTCATAAAGTATAATAATAATCATTCTTCCATTTAAGAAACTAGGAGAACCTCCAACTACAGATCTCTGAAGTTGGGTATGATTCCGGATTTTTTATCTGAACTAAATTTGAAGTTAATCCCTGAACTAATTAGTAAATATATATTTAATAGCCAATAATTTAATCTTCTGTCTTCAGGTAAGAAATTTATTAAAGTGCCCCAAGTGGACATAGACTGTGACTAATAAGATGGAATTGAAGAACAGAAAAAAAGGCTATGAGAAAAAAGAAATGTTTAGGTAGAAGTTTTTGATATTATCTTTGATGGGGACATATGTAAGCACTAACAATATATAATTTGAGCTAAGAGTCAGTGTTTCATAAGAAATAAACCATTATTAGCCTTCTAATTTAAAAATTAGTTATTTTTATAATATTTGCTGCATCAATATTTATATATAATTTATATCCATTAATTACTTGAAATCATGATTGAAAATAACATTTTGTAATGGTAGGTAACTTCCTGGTCTAAATGTCAAAAGCTAAAATTTATTATGTGCTTATTATGTGTCAGACAATGTTCTATGCATTTTGTATATATTAACTAATTTAATCTGCCAGTCATTAAAATACATGCACTACTCTTATCCTCATTCTACAGATGGGGGCCAGAAAAATTTACCAAATTGCTCAAATTTACATGGTTATAAGTGGTGGCTGCTGGTTGAGGTCCCGCTTCTATATCCTTGTTACACAGAGTAAGTTCCATGAAACAAAAGTAGGCCCATCCTTCTAAGACAACAATTTTCAACCTGCATCCTGCAAGAACTTTTAAATCATGCTTTAGCTGAGTATTTGGTCAGGGGCTCTAATTTCTTTTCCCTTAGATTGTCAAATTAAACAAATATGTAACAACAGCCAACACAACAGTAGCCGTCTGGTTTGAGTGAGTCACAACTATACTATTTTTTGTCAAGTCAGCAAAAAATATATTTTTGGTGTGCCGCAGAATTTTAGTAATTAGTTTATGTGAGCCATGAGATGAAAAAGGCTGAAAATCGCTGCTGGGAGCTTGGTAGAAGTGCAGAACCTGGTTCTCACCTCAAGCCTAGTGATTGAACATCTTCATTTTAAAAGATTTCCTAGGCGATTCATTCAAGTTGATAACTCCTTCCTCTAAAAGAGATAAAACACTTCTTTTAGCACTACATTATATATTGTTTTATATCCTTAACTAATAATTTATGTTTCAGTTTTTTAAAGACATTCAAAAGTTTCTAGGGATCAGCATGTTTAAAAAGGTATATAAATTCAAAACTTACTTTTAAGGTATTGAACCAGGGATTCCTATTTTAATATTCTTGATCTTGCCTTTTTAATGGGAGGAATGGTGGTTAGACATTTAGACCGTTTAGGGCATTTCTGAGTTCAGCCGGTTCAGTTCTTGCTTGCTGCTGATTGACAGCAGGCTACCCCGGTAGTCTTTGTTTTCTAACCTATAAAATTTGAGATGAATAAGGCCAAATAGATCTGAAATTCACCATCTAAGCAGCTGCCTTCTTTATGTTCGTAATGGCAGCTGACTATGATAGCTTAAGTCTGGAATTTTTATAGTTTAGTGTTCATTACAATCACTTTGTTACTTGTTGAACCCCAGAGTGTTGCTCCACTCTCCCCAAGTTTTGGATTTCAGGAGACCTGGGATGAGATCTGAGGTTCTGCATTTCTAACAAAATCAGAATGGGTGCGCTTACAACTGGGCTAGGGGTCAATCAAGTCCCTTTTCCCTCCCCTCTGATTTCACCTACATTGGTTACCGACAGTTTCCCAAATTAATTTAATTAGCCATTAAAGAAGGCCATTGGCTGCACTAAGCCATTCTACACAAAACAGCTGAGTCTAGACATTAGTCAATGGAATGATTGTTCCAAACTGGGTTTTATAACCCATCTGGTGAAAACTTCTTAGAAACTTGAGGAATACCTACTACTTGGACAGAGATACTTACTGTTTCTCTTTAGTCAGTCCTCTCATTTGTTCTGCTGCAGAGGCCCTCTCTACCCATATTAAGTAAAAATGTTTTTATAGGGTTGTACTTGTTTCTGCAAATATGGTTCTGATCATTAAATGTCATTCTCCGATTAAGTGTTTTGATTATAACTCACCTTCATGCATATGGCTTTTCATATACTGAGGTTAAGCCAAATGTTCTAGTATTTGTAGAGTCATAGAATTTTGAGACTTTTAGAATTTATATATCCTGACCATTCATTTTAAAGATGGCTAAGATACCAACAACCACATACAACCACATAGTATTGAAATATGGTGAAATAATTAAAAGATATTTCCTAAACCCTAACCACGTGTTTTTAATCATGTTATTATTTACTATAATGAATAACAACTTGTTTTTCTTGCCATAAAAAGTTTTAACTATCTTTAGTTTAAAAGTTATTAAATATGCATAGGAATAATAGTTACAATGGTACTATAGATTGGATGACTGATAAAAATTAGAAAAAAATGAAAATACAATAAATAAAAAGTGTTCTTAATAAGTATGACATAATCTTACATCAACATCGGCTCATATAACTTCAGATAGGCCTATGAGCATATTTAAGTTTCTCTGAACAAACCTAATTATAAAGGAAACCAAGCAGTTTGAAGTTACAGCACTATCTGCTGAATAAAAAAAAAAAATTAAGAAAATGTTTTTAGCGCAAGTAGTGTTAGCAATAAACCTGATAGGTTACCTGAATTCATGTGGTAAACAAAATGTTCATTTTATAAATAAAATTGGGTACTCAAGGGTGTGGCCTGGGAAAGAGCCGAGCCCTCTTTTACTTTTCTCTCTCTTTAATCAATACACCATCATTAAGCAAATATTATGTTCCAGACAATAATATAGGTTTAGGATAGTTATGAATAAATTAAACAAATTCCCTGACCCTTATGGAGCTCATTTTCTACTACAGGAATGCAGATTATTTTTTTAAATAAGTAAAACATATAGTATTTTGGTTAATGATAATTACAGTTTAAAATGATAAAGAAAGAACACTAAGGCTTTTGAGGGATGGCTTACAATTTCAGATAAAATGTCCAGAGAAAAACTCAACAATAAGATTTAAGTAAAGCGCTGAGCGGGGAGGAGCCACATCAACATGTACAAGTGTGAAACTGTGCACAGGACATGCAGTGAACTCGCCGACTTAAAACGACCAGGGCTACATTTTTATTTATTTATTTATTTTAAAGATTTTTTATGTAGTTATTTTTAGAGAGATGAGAAGGGAGGGAGAAAGAGAGGGAAAGAAACATCAATGTGTGGTTGCCTTTCACATGCCCTTTACTGGGGTCCTGGCCTGCAACTCACACATGTGCCCTGACTGGGACCCGAACTGGCAACCCTTTGGTTTGCAGACCAGTACTCAATCCATTAAGCCACACCACCAGGGCAGGAGCTACCTTTAGAGATGGAAGTAGAAGTCAGTTCTTTTTACACCCAATGGTTGAAAATTAGAATGGGTGAATTTCTCAATGGAAAGTAGAAATAATGTTGAAAAAGTTATAGACTGTATGATTCCAGCTATATTCCATTCTATAAAATGGAAAACTATGAAGATACTAAAAAGATAATTTTCTTGGAGGGGAGGGAGGGACAAATAGGCCAAACAGGTAATTTTTAGGGCAATGAAACTATTCTGTATGATATTAAAAAGGATAGCTATGTGCCATTATGCATTTGTCAAAACCCTTAGAATGTATGATACCAAGAGTAGACCCTAGAGCAAGCTTTGGACTTTGGATGATAATGATGTGTAGGTTCATCCATTATGACAAACATCCCACTCTGGTGCTGTGTATTGAATGGGGGAAGTTAGGAATTGATAGGGAAACAGGATATATGGAAACTCTATACTTTGTATTCAGTTTTGCTCTGAATCTAAAATTGCTCTAAAAAATAAAGTCTATTTAAAAAAATATATCATAGCAAAACCCCTTCCTCCAAAAAATAATGCTAAAGAGGAGGGAGGGAGACAATTAAGAGAGTCTCTGTTGACCTTTACTATTACTAAAATAAAAATGGAGATTTTTAAAAAAATCTGATTCTAATAGTTCCTTTTGTATATCTAATTTTTTAAATTTATTTTTTAAAGACAAACATAGACTATATCACTTTCTTCAGTTTTTTCTGGATGATAAATCTATACTAAATGCTTTATTATAACCAGATATCATTCGAAGGGTTAACATCATTAATTTGTATAATGCAGAAATATTTATTCAATATTTAAAAATTCTTAGCTAATTGATATTTTTAATTGATTTTAACTCACTTGTTATAAAGAAATTCAGAACATACTTTGTGTTTGCATATATTGATTGTTAAGTTAAGCATATGACTCCCTATACTAATAACAAAACGTGTAATCCATAATTCCATATTCCAGTATTGAGGTATATGTTTAAATCTTTAGATAGTAGCTTAATTTCAAATGTCATTTCTATTCTTTGAGTGATTAAATTTAAACTTGAAATGGATACAAAAATTGGTTAAGAAAATTTTAATTAAGCAATATTTTATATGGCAAGGCAGCAACAAGGCACTGAATAAGATTTGAAACTTTTCTTGGAATAATCCATTAGTTTTTTGTTTTGTTTTAGTTTTTGTTGTTGTGTAAGCATAAAAATTTGTCATGTACAGTATCAGTATTCATTCTTTTTAGTAAATAATCCAGGGAGAAGTATTGCTGAGAAAACAAAACATCTGCCTTTGTTATGTGGTAGAAACACCAGCATAATATATTGAAGGTTTCCTTTTTTTTTTTTGACACTTTTTCCTTTTGTGTGTCCTCAAATAACACAATGTTTTCTATTTGCAAGATAAAATTATAGTTAAAAAAGATAACTAATATCTGTAGATGGGATGTTCATTCTTATATGGACATAAGGAATAAGTAATTTCTTGTATATAATTTAATATATTCAAAAATGATATTTGCATTACAATAACAATTATTA